>VHZZ01000007.1:473885-518760 GCA_009801015.1 Silene noctiflora
CGAGTTGGCCGATACACGTTATAAATCGGTCGTCTCGGCCGATACTTTCTTGTTTTCAATTTACCCGATACATCTCGGGATATCTCGTATCGCCGACCTCCGATACCGATACATCTCGGGCGATACAATACGTCTCGGCCGATATTTAAAACCATGCCTTAAGCACCATTTAATTGAGTATCACACGGTGACGTCTAAAAAATATGTAGGAAAAACGTTTGAGACAATTGATCCAAGAAATGGAGAAGTAATAGCAACGATAGCAGAAGGAGATGCAGAAGATGTTGATTTGGCGGTCAAAGCTGCTCGCGAAGCCTTTGACCATGGCCCTTGGCCTCGTATGTCTGGTTACGTAAGTCTTATTTATTCTACGTATAAAACCGTTTTACACAATAATTTGTGATTTATTCATTCTATATTCATGATTTTTATCCAACATAATACTCAAAATTATTTGTTGAATATAAGAAATCGAACTTAGAGAAAAAAAAAAAAAAAAAAAAAATATATATATATATATACAAGAAATCAAATTTAGAGAAATCTGCGGCTATGAAGCCAAGAAAAGCAGTAAGTGGATTATACATCCGATGTACTACCACCAATTTTATAGTTTCTGAATATTATAATAAAATCTGAGGTAATACATCCGATGTATGTTCATTTTTCTCCAAGAAAAGACATCTTAGGAAATTCAGTTCATATTTAAACAAACAAAATGCCATTTTTTTTTTAATTTTCGGATTTTAATGTGAAGAATTAATGATCATATGGAAATGACTGTTATTTGAGCTGATTACGAGTCATCCCGTCCATAACACCGACTCGTCCACCCCGTAAAAAAAACGGATATGAACACTGTATTTTAAAAAAAAATGCAAAAACCTGACCCACTAACTTCTCCCAAACGCGCTAGCCCACTTGTCCATGACCGCCTAAGAGCAACTTCAATGACAAACTACAAAACCGTGTAGCTTACCTTGCCCCATATTTTTTTCTAAGCAACAAAACTTTCAAGCTACAACAATATTCAATGGTAAACTACAATAGATGTAGCTTAAAAAGTCCCACTAACAAATAATTATTATAATATAAATTGTTTTTTTAATTTTTTAATTACTTATTTATTATTTATAAAGGCTAAGCTACGTAGCTTGACAAGCTACACCCGCTTGTAAGTGGAACGTATTTTTTGTACTCCAATGGTAAGCATAATATTTGCAAGCAGATCCTTAAATACAACTATTGGAGTTGCTCTAAACTGACCCACTAATCTGTCCATAAACCACTTATTGATACAAAGATACTACTTAATATAAAAACTTGTACTCCAGTACCTCCGTTGCAATCATTTATTTACCTTCGATGATTAATATAACTTTTACAAAGAATAAAAAAAATAAAAAATAAAAGTAAACAAATGATTGGAATGGAACGGAACGAGTACACGTTATTGTAGAATGTGTTTAGTATATCACAAATTCTCATTTGTGACGGACACTTTTCGTCACAAGCTTGTCAAGACCTTCTGTTAATATATAGTCTAGAATTTTACTTGTAAAATGGTTTTAACAGGAAAGAGGAAGGGTGATGATGAAATTGGCGGATTTGATAGACGAACACATAGAAGAGTTAGCAGCATTGGATACAATGGATGCCGGAAAATTGTTTGTAATGGGCAAGGCCCTAGACATCCCTGATGCAGCCCATTGCGTACGGTACTTTGCCGGAGCAGCGGATAAAATTCATGGAAAAACGTTGAAGATGTCACGTGCCATGCAGGCTTACACGCTCCGTGAGCCCTTTGGTGTGGTGGCCCACATCATCCCGTGGAATTTTCCGACCACCATGTTTTTCATGAAAGTGGCTCCAGCTTTGGCTGCTGGATGCACCATGATCGTTAAGCCGGCTGAGCAAACCCCCCTCTCGGCTTTGTATTATGCTCATCTATCCAAGCTCGTATGTTAAATACTCGCTTCATTTTAATCTATTATTTCAGAGTGAACAAAATTTACCGAGTGAACTGAAGAACTATGCCACCACAGCTGAAGCAAACAAAGAGTAAAATTTCGGAAAACCATACTAGATTATAACAAATCACGCTCATCCAATTATCCGTAAACTTTCATCTATAAATGCTTCACTAGTTATCGTTCAAGAACATCTGATAAAATTTAGACCGAAACATTTCAATACCCAGATTTTTGGTAGATTTTCTCAATCATTAGATTTTCTCTGTTGCTCTTAGAGTTCTAAGTTCTAACCTCTCTGTATTTACGGTTAACAGGCGGGTATCCCAGATGGAGTGCTTAACGTTGTCACTGGATTTGGACCAACTGCTGGAGCTGCACTAGCTTCCCATATGGACATTGATAAAGTATGCACCTAACCTACATGCACATTAACCCACCTTATAACAATAATATAAGTTACGATAATCTTATAATTAGACGATTTCATATGACAATTTGTAGTATTAATGCACCATTTGGTGATTTGCAGATAAGTTTTACTGGATCCACAGAAGTAGGGAGCCTTATTATGCAAGCAGCAGCAAAGAGCAACCTGAAACCAGTGTCACTTGAGCTAGGAGGCAAATCTCCTCTCATCATATTTGACGATGCCGATGTTGATGAAGCAGTCGGACTTGCTCTACAAGGATGCCTCTATAATAAGGCATGACAAAACTATATTAATGTCTTTATTTACTTGTTTAAGTAGAACATTCTTATGATTGAGATTAATATGTACCCTCAAATTTTTTTTCCCAGGGAGAAATTTGTGTGGCTAGTTCTCGTGTACTCGTTCAAGAAGGTATATACGATAAGATTGCAGCAAAAATAGCAGAAAAGGCTAAATCTTGGGTTGTCGGGGATCCTTTCAATCCTAATGTTCAGCAAGGCCCTCAGGTACGTAACATTTCACTTATTTCGAGGGCCCTGCATGAACTACATATTCACAAATGCTTGTCTAAAATGTTCGAGAAAATTCACAAATCCAAATGCAGGTTGATAAGCAGCAGTTCGAGAAAGTACTGTCTTTCATAAGGGCAGGCAAAGAAGAAGGGGCTGAGTTACTAGCTGGTGGAGAGCCTTGTGGTGATAAGGGCTACTACATTTCCCCAACCATTTTCTCTGATGTTAAGGTAACCGCTACTACCTACCTAGATTCATTTGTGATATGTAGAACCGAGTCAGGTCAGTTTGTGTATGTTCGCATTCAGGTCCAGGTCGGGTCAGGGTGTGGCTGTTTTTGAGGCCATTAAATTCAAGTAATATCAGATCAAATCAAGACATATTCAAGTTTGGGGAGGGGCCGGGTTTATTCTGCCTAGTCTACTCTTTTCTCTCAACTTCAATTTATTTTCCTGACTTTGATTCATGATTATGCAGGACAATATGACAATAGCAAGTAATGAGATATTTGGACCTGTCATGTCTCTAATGAAATTCGCGTAAGTTTTCATTTCTTCACATTTATGCAACTTCAATCATGTGTAAAAAATTACACGGAGTCTATTTTTAGATGACTAATTTGTATTCGCGGAAAAATTGTGAGAATACATTGTGCAACTCCCATAATTTCCTTCAGACACTGTGGAGAGACCTACCTTTGATTACGGTGTCAAAAACTACAGGACGGTAGAGGAAGCGATACAAAGAGCAAATGCAACAAGATATGGGCTAGCAGCTGGGATAGTAACCAAGAACATAGACATAGCCAACACGGTTTCCCGATCAATTCGGGCTGGGTCAATTTGGATCAACTGCTACTTTGGTTTTGATTATGATGCACCATTTGGTGGATACAAAATGAGTGGAGTTGGTAGAGAACTCGGGCTTGATGGCCTTTACATGTACACGCAAGTCAAGTCTGTTGTCACTCCTCTTCACAACTCTCCTTGGTTGTAAGCATTACTATCAGATTTCTTAAAGTGCAGAAACGGAGGTCAATTACTTGGTGCAACACGGGATTATTTCATACCTATCTTCTTGGCAAATTTCTTACGTTCTAAACGTACAAAATGTGTGAAAGATAAATGGAGCTCACTGTTGTTAAAATAATAATATGGTTGAGACAGTAAAAGTAGGGAAATGTTACTTATTAAGCGATAAATGTCGTGATCTTCCACCATGGCTCGTCGGGTTAGGCTCATGCACGTGTGGTACATGGGTTAAACACGAGAAGGGGTTGAAGCAGACTTTTGTTCCGCAAAGTTCTTTAGAAAAGTTGTTCAATATTCATATTTCTTGTAATGGAAGAAAAAGTGTTTGAGGTGTGAATGTGTGATTTTAATACATATGTTTGTTCTACGGGATTGACGTGACAGCAATGTAAGTATTTGAATTCTTTGTTCTCTCCTATAATTGCGATTAAGAAACACGAAATGACAAGAATATTACTAAAGCATTCATTAATCAGATAGTTAAAGAAGAATAATCGTCATTGATGTAAAAATCTGAAGATTACATACCTGGTTCAAACAGCTATCCAGTGAGCTAATTAGTGCTTGCAAAATACATCAAACTAGGGTGTGCGCGCTTTATCCACTCCAAGTATCAGCATTGGTTGTTGAGTCGGTCATCGTGATCTGATCTCAGTCGTCGTGCTATAAATATAGCCAACACCAACTCAAAATTCAGTTGTGCCAATCATAAAGATTGATAAAGTTGTCAAACTCCTAGCTCTATTACATCCTCGGCTTTCCGATATAAGCCCCGACTCCTATCCAAAAATCCTTTATCCATTAATGCACCATATTTTCTACGGATATCTACAAGTGGATGCTTCTCCAAGAGCTCCGACCCATTAAAGGCATCCTTCAAGACAACAGTTTGTGTATCATTTTTCTTAGATAGATAGAAAATACCAGGATGTCTTTCAAACACCTTGGTAAACTTCTGGGGTAATCCTAGAGGCTTTCGGAGGTTACTCACGTTTTTCCGTTCAGTTTGCTTGTGGATTGTCAGGTGTAGTAACTCATGAAAAACCCCGACAATTCGTTTCTCAGAAACATCAGTACGAGGATCCAGATGAGATGCATCAGAATAAGGCGAAGTATAAGGAAGCTTTTGCCAATCTTCTAACCACTCTGTACACTTTCTTCTCAATCCAAAACCCCTAGTGAATCCAATTGGAAAAGCTAGATTCTTTTCCGATAAACCCGCATTTTTTTGCAAATGAGAAATAGCTAGGAGATTATCCCATGATAATAATTTCAGACCAACCCGTTCATCCTCAAGTTTGACAGTAGAAAACAAATCAGGGAAGTTAGGGATCAGGGTTTGTTGGTAATCATAGGGTAAACCGAGGTCCCATTTCAATTGGTCTATAGTATGTACAGGAAGAGTGGTATGTCTCACAAGCATTAGTAGCTTTCGTACCCGGTCAACTAAATCCATTTGATTTTGCTGAAGCACATTCAATTCTTCTTGGCGGAGAATTGAGGCTTCAGCCGTTAAACCAAAGGCTGGCACAGGCGTTCCCGCACTATCAGGGAAATAACTCTCCTGGAAAATTGATGGGTATCTCCTAATAAAAGTAGATAGTTTGAGTTCGGCAGGAATACCCAGCTGTCTCCGGTGGCGCCGGAGGCGGTATATAGGAACAGAAGGCTCGGAAGCAGAAGAGATGAGGGACACGAGAATCAAAGCCGCTTTGAGGTCTTTTTGACCAGCCACAGCTTCATCAAGAACTTTGTCTTTTGCCCATTTTAGCTTTATGTTTACTAAATTACATGTCTGCAAGTATATATATCCTTTTTTATTCTTACCACAGCCTCTTACACAATTCACCAGCCACCCAACCATCCTTCGCAGACGATAACTACTTGGAAATATTAACCATTAACTGCATAACAAACCACAACATTATCAGCAATTTGCAGTACTATGATCAAATACTTTTGCTATGTTCATTCATTAACAGAATCGCATCAGTCTATAGCTCCATCAGAATTCCATAAATGCACCAAATGCATGACCCACTCATAAGTTTGGTTTGAATTAGGTTGCCTAAAGCCATCTGCAGACCTTATGTAGCAGATGTCGTTCCCAAACTCGTTTCTCATGCAACATTTCCAACCAGTAGAGGCGAACAGAGATTTCTGCCCACTACGCAATGGAAATACGAATGCTTCTAGTTAAAATTTTCGATCTTTTTCTAAGTTACTCTATCGGTTCACGAACTCGACCCCTACAATTACCAATCTGTGTTTCATCCCCTCAACTTCAAAATTTGGCTCCGCCACTATATCCAACTAGACAACACAAGAACTTCAGACACGAAAGCAGTAGCTAAAACATTGACAATACAAAATACCAACATTAAATCCTCAAACACGCATTTCATCGAACACCTATACTGCATTCTACAAAACTAATTTTCCATAAAATGGCGATCAAAGAACAACTACCCAGAATCACTAACTAGTTAATTAATCAACATGAGTGAAAAACAACCCAACAAAGATGATAAAATGATACAAAGTTATGAACTTTAATCAAACAAAGTAATTGAACTATTTGTTGCAATATTAAAAAATAGTGAGATTGAATTAGGGTTTTGAGACAACAAGAATAATTTAAAACATGATGATTTATTCAAATAATAACTGGGATAATATGAAATTGATTGAAAAACACAGATTTTAAGGAAGAACAGAGGATACCTTGCTGCTTTGGCACACTGAATGAGTGGTATTTGAGAGAAATTTGAAGGATGGTTCAAACATCAAATGTGGTACGTAATGTTGAATAAATAGAATCGGATTGTAGAATTACAATTAACCGTGTCATAAATTACTCAGTATTACTCGTACTTTTTATTTACCTTCGTAGTCAATTACATGTATAATTACCTGAATTAAAAGTGTGGAAATAAATTAAATTACTCATAAATATTTCATTCTCTACGAACTTATCGGAAAATCATATATCCAATAATTGTAATAAAAAGAAAAATAAAATTATCGTGTGATTATAGAATCGAATCGTTGAATAGTAAGAATGCACAATTGGGTTAGTATGATTCTATGATCAATTTTTGTAAATAAATAAAATCGGAACATTCCACCACCTTTAAGATTTTAACAATAATCGGGATCAGTCACGACCTTTTGCATTGTAAGGTCGTATAATCGGATCAGAATTTACAATAAAATGCTGGGCTACTTTTGGAACACATAACTCACTACCCTAGTTTCAGACCTTCTACTCCTTGTCAAAACTGAAAATATGTTTCAAATGCGTTAACCCAGTTGCTTTTGCTCCATCGGAAGTGGGCCGAGGATCCGAACTGGATTCAGCTGACAAATTTGAGAAATGCTTTAAAGAAAATGAGCCAAGGAAGTGCTTGGCCATTGCAGACCGAATCTTTTGAAGATTCAGCAGAGGACTTCACTGGCTGCCCTGCCAAGCTATTTGGCTCATCCAAGAGCATCAGGATGAAAGTGTAGTGCCCATCTACAAGCATTTGTAATACGAGTAAAAACGAAATCCACAGTTATTCTGTGGTTACGCTTTCTACACCTGCTAAGAGCATCTGTGACGAGTCAGAAAATACAATTCCATAACATGCATTTCCATATAAAGTACGATAAATCTTTAACAATTTTAACAAATTTGCAACGATAAGATTACATGACCATAGATACCCAACATTTATATACAAATTACAGGTTTACAGCAGTACAGGTAAATAGGAAAGTTAAAAGGTACTTTCGACATAATATGAAGATACAAGTGAATAAGCAGACACTCAATTCAGCATCACCGGCTTCAATAGTACAACAACAATGGCACACACATCCACGGAGGTTAAAACGAACATGGACGGGCCCTGCAATCAAGAACCAAAGTAATCAAATTGATACTCCATATGTTCTCTTCATAGTATATAAGAAAAATGACGTCTAATATTTTCGTGAACAAGAAAATTGACAATATTCATAGCCATAACGTGAAGTGGGACGCTGGATTCACTCAACCTAGCAAATCGAGAACTTAATCACTCGTATCATATATCAAGGCATAAGCTCAAAGATTATTTGGATACTCTATTAGGCGCTTACTGTGTATTTAGTACTGCCTATATGGATTTGGTAAGTACTATGAATAAGGCAACCCTACTTACGAGTTATGAGCAATAGAAAGAGAGTTAGATCACCAAACTCAAGCAACTTTGATGATCTTTATTGTGCTTAACTATTCCTCCTAAAGTATGGTTAGGCTCTTTCACTTGACACTAAATAAAAAATTTCATTTCTCACCATCCTAAGTAATTTAAATAAGAATGTTATTACCCTGAGATCACAATACATAACTACAGATTATTAGTCTCGCTAGCATTCCCTTTCCAGTTAGCGGACATTGTAACCAAGATGGTCAAGATAAGAAGGGTTTGCCTTGTTCTTCAACACCCAAGCTTCCAAGTTTGAGAACACGCATAGAAGCCGAAAATAATGCTTGTTAAACCACAGGTTCCATATTCTATATTGGTTTAAACCTGGCAAAAGGGAAATACTATATTCTTATATTGCTCAGATAATTTCCATAAGCAGTTTCTCTCACACAAATTCCCCGATTAATCCTCTTGCCCGGCCGTTGCAAGTCTTCATATTTTTTACTTTCCTACCGAGCAAAGCCTTGCCTAATTCTGATTGCCAATGCTACTCTTTTAGAACAGTTCTAACTTTCTGAGCGAATAATTTGTAGGAAGAAGATATTAATGGTAAAGTGACAAACCGACAATTAACTGCAGAAAACTTCATTACTAGTTTGATTGTCACCTAAAGTTCCTGTGAAGTCCAAGATTACCTAAGATTTTGGTTGTTAAAGTTCTAGAAAGTAAAACTTTGCAAGAATTTGTAAGTACTTCTTACAAAATAGGGGAAGTGGCTTAATAGGGGTCAACCGCCAAGACTTCTGTTTCTCACAAATAACATATTTACTCAAAATTCCCATCACTTTAGTTCATCAAAACTATAATTTCTCATGGTGTGACGGCCAAATAAGTATACGGATATTGTAATGTCGACGAGAATTCAATAGATGTTCTGGACACTAAGACTCTAGAGTCTAGCCAACTGCATGAAAATGCATTCATTCCTCTCTTTCCACAAACAAAGTGTAGCCAAATGCATTCATTCCTCTCTTTCCACAAAGTTCAATCCTCCCTGCTCGCCTCCTTGAAATTAGCACCATAATCCTATTCAACTCAAACTAAAATCCTATATAAGATTCGGCAAACTTGCACTCAGTAAAGCTAGTAATTAGGGCAAAGTGCACTGACCCAGCCTTATTAATAAAAGGTGTGTGGGTCTAGCAAGACTACCATTACCATGGAATAGTAATCTACAATTCTATATTATTACCAATTGGGATTTCCAGAGTCCTAGATCAATCTCAAGAAAGTTCCTACTTTCTTTTGAACTGATGATGAGGTGAAATGGAACCAAGGTATAAGAATAGCTCCATAGAGTGACCCTTGCCGTTTATGCCAAGACACAGTAGAAAATCGATGTTAATTTAATAATCAGGAATCATTTCAGAATATTACTCAGTACATTAGTACATTGTCCTGAAAAGTCTTCCAAAATTTCCAGACTACATCTCACTTTAAAAAAAGGGAGCCAGTAAGTTGAAAGCAATATTTCAATATAATATATCAATCATAAAGCTAATAATAGCTCAAAAGGTTGATCTAGCAAGCACCAAAAGTGATCAAATATTGACCTGACAGAATGACACCAGGTCGTCGACACGTTTAAGACAGACGGCACCCATCCAACATATGCCAAGATGAGCTTTATAAGCTGGATTTGGTTGAGATGGTTTGTCACAAATCTATGATACTAATTATCACAGAACTTGAGGTCGTGATGAGACGTGATCCCACATGGCCACATTTTAACGTAAAAAGCCCTCAAATATCCTAATATTAACATCTTTTACCGCTAGACCATCCTATATAACTTTCTCAAAACAATAACAGATCGCACCAATATAATAAATTCAGTCAGCAAAAAGTTACAGGAGACGAGCTTGAATAACCTCTAATAACTCCCAGCAGTGACCATAGTACCATACCAAACTCCAAAAAGTTGCTCTGCAAATTTTTCTAGCCACTTAGGAGAGAAGGGTATGTTAATAGCCATATTTATCACCTAATACTACCTGTCTACCTCCATCCTAGACATATATATTGTGCCGATTTGACTGTGGTGGCCAACTCCCTTCAGTTTTGACAATAAATTTCTAGTAATACATATAGAGAAGTAATGTGAAACTTGTCGTGCTTGATTTATCAGAACAACTACTTTCCTATTATTGAGTCTAAAAAGTTATACTCTGTAATTAATATATGTCAAAATAGCCGGAAACATCAAAATGAGCACAACATCAAAGAGATAAAAGGAGTAAGAGATGATCATCAATGGCATGCAAGATCAGAACTACAGAAAACTATGCGGAAAATGCAAAAGAAACTCAAATAATCCCATGTTAATAAAGGATAAGATTTTACTCTTTAAGGTGAAAATTTTAGAGTTTTGAGGTGAGATAAAGGTTGTCCAAAATTTCCCCCTAAGCCTTAAAGCCTTCAACTTGTCCATATATAGACATATGGTGGTATAATATTATAACTAAGACGATCTCATATTAACATAAGGCTAGACCAACTCAAACCTTCTCGACATACCCCATTAACCTACTACAACCTTATAATAACTTATGCACCTCATTTATTACTATCATCAAATAACACGTATAAGCTATTACAACTCCAAAAGAAAATCAATTTCATATACTCCCTTCGTTCCGGTCATTTGTTAGACCTAATTAAGTGCGTCTTAGGCAAAGACTAATTGTATTAACAAAATAGATTAATAATAAATCAACCCAGAATTCAATTACATCAGAAAGTGGTGGGTAATCATGAAATCATCATATCAGTTGGTCTTCCATTTTCAGTGCTAGTTACATAGTGAAAGAAATCATAGATACCAAATTACACTTCAAGATTCTAAGTCTAATAATTAGGTTAATAGTGAGCAATCTTGCACTTACACGTCATTTTCAGTGCTGATAGGGGGGTAATAGTGAGCAATGTCACACTACCCAAAGACTCTAAGTCTAATAATTTTTTTAGTAATTAACTTACCTCATTAAACATAGTGGTCTCAAATGAGGTGAGTTCTCTAGCCAGAATGTCACACACTTCCATAGTTCCATACTTCCATGTACCATAAGAACAATAATCAAGGTGTAGGTTTTCCAGCTTAGAGTATGTAGGAGTATGTATGTATGTATGTATACGGGTATCGTCGGTTTCTCTCATAGGTAAGACAAACTCATTTTAGTATTTGTGCTTCCGTTTTGTGAAGCTTCTTACCACACTTACCCAGATACCTAGATACCTACATACTCTACACTGAAAGACCTGCATCATGATATTGTTGCTATGATACATGGAAATATGTGACATCCTCGCTAGCGAACTCACATCACCATTGTGTTTAATGAGGTAAGGTAATTACTAAAGGAATTATTAGACTTAAGAGTCTTTGAGGAATGCGAGATTGCTCAATATTACTCCCCCTATCACCACTGAAATGATAGGTCCAAGTGCAAGATTACTCACAAGTAACCTAATTGTCTTAGATCCGGATTACAAATTCTTAGTCCCACTAGCATTTCCTTTCCAACTAGAGGACATTAAATGTCCTGTCATAACCAAGATGGTCAAAATAAGAAGGGTTTGCCTTCATTCAAACCCCAGACTTTCAAATTTTGAGATCACCCATAGTAGTTGAAAATAATGCTTGTTAACCGTTTGATATTCCAATATCTAGTTTGAATCTGACAAAAGGGGAATATGCCATTCTTGTATTGCCCACATAATTTCTATAAGCAGTTTCTCTAACACAAATTCCTCGACTAAACTTAATTTTTTGTCTGGTTGTTGCCAATCCTCATATTTTTTAAGCTCAATACCAAGCAAAGCCATACCAATTCTGATTGCTAATGCTACTATTCTTGAACAGTTCTAATTTTCTGAGCAATAATTTGTAGGATGAAGATATTAATGGAAAAGTGACAAAATAAGAACTTCAGTACTTGTTTGGTTGTCACCTAAATTGCCTATGAAGTCCAAAATCACCTTTGGTTGTTAAAGTTGTAGATTGTAGAACTTTGCAGGAATTTGTAATTCTTACAAAATAGGGGAAGTTGCTTAATAGGGCTGAACCGCCAAGCCAAGTAGGACTTTCCCTAGGAATTCTAACATACCATACGTCCATACAACACTTTGATAGTTTGATTCATCAAAACTGTGATAACCCAAGAGCGGCGGCCAAATAAGTATAAAGGTGGTGTAATGTCGAGGTGGGTTCATGACATATTCCAGACACTAAGACATTAAAGTCTAGCCTAATGCATGAGAAATTGAGAATGCATTCATTCCTTTCTTTCCATAAAAAACACAGACAAAGTTCAATCCTCCTTGTTGACCTTTTTGAAATCAGCACCATAATCCTACTTAACTCAAAGTAAAATCCTAAATATAAGGTTCGGACAACTTGCACTCAGTAAAGCTAGTAATTACGGCAAAGTGCACTGACCAAACCTTATTAAGAAAATGTGTGTGGTCTTAGCAAGACTACCATGGAATAGTAATCTATAACTCTAAACTACTACCACTATTATTATTGTGATTTCCCCGACCCCTGGATCAACCTCAAGATTTTTCCTACTTGTGAGCTGGTAACGACGTGAAATCGAACCAAGGTGTATAAGAGTAGTTCCATAGACCTTTACCATTTTCAGCCAACTAACACCTAATAGAAAAGCAATGTTGCTTCACTGATCACAAACCATTCCCCAAATATTGCTCAGTACAGTTTCTTGAATAGTCTTTCAAAATTTCCAGACTACACTTCACATTAAAAAAAGCAGGGAGCCAGTAAGTTGAAAGCAATATTTCACGTTAAAAAAAAGGAGCCAGTAAGTTGAAAGCAATATTTCAATATAATAATAATATAATATTAATCATAAAGCTAATAACAGCTCAGAAGGTTGATCTAGCAAACAGTCGAGGTAATCAAACATTGACCTGAAAGGTTGACACAGTCAAGTACCAAGTCATCAACACATTCGCGGCATCCATCCAATATATGCAAAGATGAGGATAATTATTACAGAACTTGAGGTCATGATCTCACGCTTGATGTCAAAAGCTCCCTAATATCAAAATATTCACATGTCTACCACTAGACCAGCCTATTTAATTTTCTCAAAACAATCATATATGGCATATACAATCACCCACTTCCACAAAGTTACTACACATACATCATCTGATCATCACCAATCAAATCAATTGAGTCGGCACCAAATGCAGGAGACGAGCTCGAATACGTTTAATAACGTCCATCAGTAACCATAGTACCATACCAAACTTCAATAAGTTACTCTGCATGTTTTTCTAACAATTTAGGAAAGGAGTTTGTTAATAGTCTTATTTATTGCCTAATACTACTAGTCCACCTCCATCCCAAACATATTTATTGTGCTGATTTGACTTTTGTGGCTAATTCCTTTCAGTTGTGACCATAAAATTTCTCAAAATACATACGGAAACGTAATGTGAAACTTGCCATACTTGATTTATCAAAAACTATTTTCATTTTTCATATTATTGAGTCTAGAAATATATTATTTATATACGTCAAAGTAGCCAGTAACATCAAATGAGGACACCATCAGAGAGATAAAACGAGTAAGACACGATCATCAATCACATGCAAGATCAGAACTACAAAACATTACGCAGAGGATAAAAGTACACAAATACTCCTCAACTCAAACGTTACCTAGATACCTCATCAACCAACTACCATATACTCCTCTCCGTAGCAATCATTTATTTACCTTCGATTAAATTACCCTTACAAAAAACTAAATAAATGATTGAGCTCAAAGGACTAAAACTTGTTATCATAAGACCGTCTCATACAAGAATTCGTAGGACAAACTGTCAAACGTTTGAGTAGGTTGATTGTTTGTTCCCTTTCTCATTAATCATTTGAGTAGTATTTATACATCATGGGACGGGGCAAAGCCCTTACATAATACGAGGCCTAAGCCGGCCCTAATACAAACACACCTTGAAACCGAAAACTTAATCAACTCAATCACCTCAAACGTTACCTGCATACCTCATTAACCGACTACGGACTACCATACAGTCATATACAACCTCCGCCTCAATCATTTATTTAAATTCGACTAAAATACCTCTCACCGAGAATAAAAGTACACAAATGATTGGGACAGAGCGAGTAATAGAGGTGAATACAGCTTACCATAAAACCGTCTCAGAATTCATTAATTGACTTATCATATATTCCCTCCGTCTCAATCATTAATTTAACTCCGATTAAAATACCTCACGGACAATAAAAAGTGTAAACAAGTGACCGACACGGAGGTAGTAAGTAATAACACGTGTAATAATAAGACCGTCTCATACAAGAATTCGTACCTTCAATTAACTCAAGAATCAGCCTTAACACGGCCCTCACAATCAGGAGCAACACCAAACTTATCCTTAGGATACTTAGCAGTAACAACCCCAACTTCAAATACCAAATCACGATCACCACTCAATTTAATCCCAGTAATTGACCACCATTTAAAAAAAGCCCAAACCCGAATACCATCAAGCTCCGCAATTTTATTCTTGACGATTTTACCCCTGACGGTGTTAGCGTATTCCGCAAGGTAGTTATCCGGTGGTAGGGTGATTTTACATGGGCGGCGGAAATTGATGGCGAAGTCTCCGGTGGTGCGGTTTAGGACGTAGCCGGAGACGGCGGAGGGGAGGAGGCCGATTGGGAAGCCGTAGGTGGTGAGTTCGGCGTGTGCGGTGGTTGGGGTGGTGGTTGTTGCGGTGGAGAGAGGGAGGATTAGAGGAAGGAGGGTGAGGAGGTAGAAGGGTATTTTCGTCATTTTTGTAAGAGGGAGAGTTGTTTGTTTGGGAATAGTTGTGGATTTTGGGGATTTTGTATGACAGGGTGAGGGACAGGTGGTGAATGACTGAATGTGATATGCAACGGTGAGATGTTGACTGGTTGAGGGGAGGATTTTCCCTCCAAAAATAATCGGTTGGTAATTTTACGATCACAAAGCATTTAAGTGTATTCGGGTTTTCAAATCGAAATCGGTATGAGCTTGTGACTGATATAATGAGAGTTAGGGGGTGCAGAGTGCACACTCATATAATTAGATTATCGAGTTCATAATGTTATATGGATAAGATTGTGATAAAGGTTAATTATCATGTTTGGCTGTTGTATGCGAAGTTAAGTTTGGTTTGGTAACGAAAATCAACGACCTTATCCATCTTTTGACATGCTTATATCTCATATATTCTATTTAAATATATAAAAGGATTTTCTAACATGTTAATAAATCCGATATATAAAAGGATCGGGAGGTGATTCATTTCTTACAACCATTTTTAGATTTTACATTGACAAAACAAAATTAATAAAGCTACCTGGGGTATTCTCTTTATCTTTGCCTAGATGAAGAGGGTCCAACCATCTTATCCTATAAGAGATTTCGTGTAACCGTAACCCCAGGCATGAAATAGAGTCAAAATACTCTTAAGAAAAACGTGATCTTTGTGATTCGGTTGATATCCAAGTTTATGCTCATTATCATTGTTACCATATACCATTTTTCCAACATAATCTGCTTAAATAAGGAAACAAACCTTTTTTTTATTAAATAATTATCTTTTAATTACCATATAATCTTTTGTTCACTATAATATTTTTGAAGTGAATTATGTTCATTTAATTACAATAAAACAAAACTGGTATATAAATCAAAAAATTTGTATACGAAAAACCTATAAATTGATATTGTGAAATTCTTATAAACTTAACATGTACTTAATTAGAACGGGTATAAAAAAAAACTATTAACTGATATTATTAATTTCATGAAAACAAATTCATTGAAACTATTTGAGGGCATTTATAAATTGGAATTATTAGTTACGAAGTATGTGGTAAAAGAAGTTTCATTAAATTACATATTTCATGACTCTACTCAATTCTTTTGATTAGTTTTTCATTTCATTTTTTTTTCTCATATTAAAATATGAAAAATTAATTATGTCTCAGTTTTAAATCTATAAATAATACATTATTATAAAATAAATTTTCTATATATACCATGCATTCATACACGAGATTCATACTAGTTATATATGACTAGGAAAGTAGAAAGACTTTATTGGGACTTGGATTGGATAGAACTTGTTAGTTTAGTACAAAGTACTTTTTTATTAGCTCATTTAGCGTGAAAATATTTTAACTAAAGTTAAATAAATGGTTGAGGTGGAGGTAACAAGTCAGTCTAAGATGTTCCTATCTACAATGTTTTTAGGGGAAGAGGAGGCTTGGACCTCTCCTATAAATTGAGGCCCTAGCCATTGGCTTTCACAATCCAAACAATCACACAATACACACCCACAAACTCTTGCAATCTTTTCTTTGTGTAATCTTTCCCTTGTCAATCTTTCCTTAATAAAAGTATCAGGGCCGTCTCTGAGATTTCGGAGGCCCTATGCGAAATTTTTTAACGAGGCCCCAAACAAGTATTGTAAGATCGTTCAAAAAGCTCATTTTGATATTTTTATCTTGAAAAAAAATATAGCAACATCACGTTTACAAATTTATGAAATATTTTGTTATGGGTTGAATATTTTCTTTTCCAACTTTCCACTTTATTATAAACAAAATAAATATCTCATTTTTTTTAAGTACTCCGCATCAAATTAATATAACATTTCATAATCAATACTCCCTCGTCACAATTATTTATTTATCTTTAATTAAAATATCACTCAAAATAATCTTTAGTAAATTTATCAACTTCACTCTGCAAAAAGGAAGCAAAATGTGCTACTGTTAGGAATTGAACGCTGGTTGTATGCAAGATTTTCCAAAGCTTTTACCATGTGTGTCATTAAATCATACTAATGCTTTATGAAATAATATTATATATATGTAGAACTTGTAACAGAATTAGGCCCCCAAAATTTAGGGGCCCTATGCGCTCGCACGGGCTGCACACTTAAAAGGTCGGCCCTGAAAAGTATTTTTTCCACACCTTGTCATTCACTTGGTGTTTCCATGACTTGACACAGGACTACGAGTCGGGGTGACACATTAGTACAAAAATGACATACAACCACGGTTAAAATGAACATAAGGCTACTGTACAACTGTAGCAAATCAGAGGGTAGCCTTTAGTTGACGAGAAAAGGCTCCTTTTTTTTGTTGTGAATTTGCCTTAAAATTGATATGTTTCTTATTAAACAAGGATATTTGACTTTTTACAAGTCTCCATTTTCATTTGAGTTCATTCCCCCCTCTTGAAAACAAGTTGTACAACTGTACAAGTAGTGGTCTCATACTCTCATGCACTACACAATAACTTCTCACGTATATAAACTTCCATTTCAATTTTTCCACCAAATTTTTCCAATTTATTTTCATCAATCCTTGTTTAGTCTAACGTCATCTTCTCAACTCTTCAATCTCTCTAGTCTCTACGATCGATCCTCATTGTCCATTAATTTCTCCAAATATCGCACCGTTGAAATTCCGACGACGCAGGTCAATTTCTCGATTTTTCGTAATTTTTCTTCAAATCTCTTGCTGTTTTACGGTTTACATATGCTTGATTAGGTTTTTATTCTTGTTTTCAGCTTAAATTTGTGTTTAATTACTATTAATGTTGTAATTAGCTCATAATTTTATATTTTTATGTTATTTGCTTGATTAATTTTCGTAATTATGTTAGTTTTACTGATCTGAAGTGGTTTACATATGCTTATTTAATTTTTTTTGT
Source organism: Silene noctiflora (assembly GCA_009801015.1). Lineage (NCBI taxonomy): Eukaryota > Viridiplantae > Streptophyta > Magnoliopsida > Caryophyllales > Caryophyllaceae > Silene > Silene noctiflora. The sequence continues at coordinate 491,813 of VHZZ01000007.1, forward strand.
TGTTTTTCGTTTAAATTTGCGCTCGATCATTAATTACCGCAGTAATTAGCTCTAATTTCGGTAATTATATGTTTTAGCTTGATGATTTTTCATGAAGTGGTTTACATATGCTTGATTAGATTTTTGATCTTGTTTTTTAGTTTAAATTTGCGCTGATCATTCATCAATGCTGTAATTAGCCCTAATTTTGATCTTACTATGTTTTTGCGCGATAAGTATCATGATTATGCTAGTGTTGCTGATATGAAGTGGTTTACATTTTGCTTGATTAGGTTTTTGATCTTAATATGTTATTTGCGCGATATTTTTCATGATTATGCTAGAGTTGCTGATATGAAGTGGTTTACATTTGCTTGATTAGGGTTTTGATCTTGTTTTTGTTTAAATTTGTGCTTGATCACTCGTTAATGCTGTAATTAGCTCTTGTTTTGACATTGATATGTTTTTGGTTGATGATTCTTCATGATTATGTTAATATTGCTGATATGAAGGGGTTTAGTTTGTAGTGATTGATTGGAGAAATGACGAGTAATAAGAAAGAAGATGAGAAAAATGAGAAAATAATCCGAGGTCTTCTTAAGCAACCTGGCAATCGCAAGTGTATCAATTGCGATATTTTGGTATGATTTTATTTGATCATCGTCTCTTTTTGATGATTTTCTTTCTTTTTGCTTGTATATGCTCTATACATTGTAGCTCCATTGACTGATTTTTACCAAGAACAACGGAAAATTGTTTGTAGCTTCTACAGGTTTTTCATGCGGTTATTTTTATCATTTATGACTACTTTCGTTGCAATCTATTTGATGTCCGTTTATGGAAACTCCACTTAATATTATTCTGGAGGACTTTTGCTAACACACTTGTTCAGTTAAATAATCTGCTATTCTGTGGTGTTTTTGGTAATAGTTGATTTGGTTTGTTGGTAGGTTCAACAAGTTTACGTGATACTTTTGTTTGAGACGTTTTTTTAGCAATCTAGTGTCGTTGCTTTGTTCCTTTGAGCAAGAAGTTGGCAATTAACAAAGGAACTGCAAGTTGGATTTTTAGCCTTCCTATTTTGCTTCAGTGGAAGTAGAATTTAGTTACTAGTTTATTACTACTCATCAAAATTGGATTTCTAGCCTTCCTATTCCGTCATTACTTGTGTTTGACTGTTTTCTAATGGATAATTATTGTCAAAAAATGGACACTCGCTTTCTTTTCCATGTTGATACTTATCTCGCCTGTAGAACTCGGAGTCTTAGAGATTTGATGCATGGGGTTCATTTGCAAAATTTTGTCTGCTCTGCTAAGGAAAATATGCTCGTATACCCTTATTGTCGAACCTTAAAGTGCCGATGACATTATTTCATTCAAAAATCAAAAACTACTGTGTAAAGATAAAATATTGAGGTATCCACAATCACAATGATCCTCGAGACCTTGACAACCTTCTTATTATGTAAACCACGTTAGTCTGAAACTCTGAGTATCTCCTTTGAAGGTGTATCCCTTATATAGGTTTACATTATTGTTATTTAGACGCTGGAACTGATTAATGTCTCGCTTACAATATGAAAGTGTTTTGCCTTTTTTCTCCTCTCTTTATGAAGTATGAACTAAAATAGAATTTTAGGGTGCTAGTTAAATACAAAGACCACGATAGAATTTTAGCTGCTTGTTCTATGTTTTATGGATTAGATCATGTATGAATTGATGCGTAACTTTTTTATTTTCATTTTTTCAGGGGCCACAATATGTGTGTGTCACGTTCTCAACATTTATTTGCACAAATTGTTGCGGAATTCAGTAAGTGCTCTTATATTTATATGGTACCTAGTAGTAGCATTTGTGCAGCGGTACTCGTTTGAACTTTGAATTGCTTCATTGAGATTGAGGTTGGGGTTCTGACGAGTTTGTGTATTTTTTAGCCGTGAATTCACACACCGAGTTAAGTCAGTGTCAATGGCCAAATTTACACCAGAAGAAATTGCTGCTCTTCAGGCTGGAGGAAATGAGGTTTGCTGACAGTAAATTATGGTCAATGACTAATTTTCATTGATCATGTTAGGTTTCTCAAATAATGCTTTTGTTGCTTACTTTACTTTCAGCGTGCAAAAGAAGTTTTCTTCAAAGAATGGGACTCTCAGCGTGTAAAGGCTCCTGATAGCAGGTTAGATTCCTCTTTCTCTGTTTCTTTTTCACAAGAGCTTATATTGCTGCCTTCTTAGGATCTAGTAGTTTCGTTTGTTTGTGAATAGCTATGGCTGGCACTTAAACTTAACTATGTGGCTTTCTTAGTTTCCGTTCTCTGCAACTTTTATGGGGGTGACCTTTTTCCTCTGATAGTAGTCTAATTCCGTGGAAAAATGAAAGGAGAAGACAAGTGTGTTGTGGAGATGGTGAAAATAAGTTTTGTCTTTTCCTTCATAATATATAGTTTAGTTGCTGAACTGTCTTGTTTATTGCCATTTTTTTTTCTAGCAACGGGGACAAGCTACGAAACTTTATCAAACATGTCTATGTAGATAGAAGATATACTGGTGAAAGAAGCTTTGACAAACCTCCACTGTCGAAAATGGTCAGTTCATCTGAACCATTAACCTTTTCATTCTACTAGTATGCTTGCATGACAGTGGCGCTCATCTTTAGCTAGTAGTCTCTGTGGCCTAAACATTTTTACTATATTTTAGGGTGAAAAAGAAGAACCAAATGAAAATAGGAGGCAATCAGACACACATCAGAGTAGTTCTCGAAGTTCAGTGAAGGATAAAGAACGTCGTTATAGTGACAGGTCAAGTCCCAGTCATGATGTGAGAAGAAGCACTAAATCTGATCAAGACAATCAGAGGTACAGTGAGTATGGGAGAAATCCTGTGATTCCCGTAATTGTTAGTAATTGGCGGCGTGAGGATAGATTTTCTAATGGCAAAAAGTCAGATGATCGTCCTAGTCCTGAAGGAGAAATCAAGCCTGAAATCAAGTCACCTGATAGCCAAAATGATTCAAGTAATTCTAGCCTTCCTGCTGTCCAGCCTGTTGGAGATTTACTGGGGGAGAATGTCACGCCTCTTCAAGTTAGCGAGCCTCCAAGTGCCAATAGTAGTGGGATTGCTGAGGGTGCTGTTATAACACAGGTGACTGTCGCACTCATGCTTTTCGTTTATTACTGGTTTAGTGGTTTGTTTACGACTCTATGTTATCAACTATAGTCTTATAGTTTTCTTATTGTTCATTAATAAGTTATCTATGTTCAAGGAAATCTTATGTTCTACTTGAAATGGCTGTATGGCTTTTGATTAATGATTCTTTTCAGGCTCCATCATGTCCTTCTAGATGTTTGCGTTACTTGCGTTGAGCTTTAGAGTGAGCTTTGTAGCTGACAATTTTTTAGTATTACTCCCCCTTCCCATTTTATGCTGTCCCCATTTGATTTTAGTGGTGAATTGATATTTTCTCATAACATACAACAGCTAGAACTTTTGAAATACTTATATGAAGATAATTGTTTTGATAAATCAAATGTGGCAATTTTTACATTGTATCTTTACGTATTGTTAAAGAACCTAATGGACAAATTTTACATCGGTAGACTACCAAAATCAAACGGAGACAATAGAAATAGGAAGAAGGTGGTACAAATATTGACAATTCCCTTACCAACTACAAGTCTTTCTTCTTCCCTTAACATAGACACAGAGGTAAAAGAGAAGTTTATTCAGGGAGATCACCTGGTACTCAACTTGTTTGAACCACTAACTGTACTTTTACCATTGTCGTATGTACGCTCCTTTGAGATCACTGTACATAATTTTTCTGCATTGGCTATGTTTCTTTTTGTTGTGAAGTTGGAGTCATTTGATGTAATTGTTGATGCAATAATCATTTTCGGTCATTTGGAGACAACTACTTTGTGTTGCTAACACGGGGATAAGGCTGCGTACATCAGCCCCCTTACCCGACAATTTGCGGGAGTCCTTGAGGCACTAGGGTAATGTTGTTGTATGGTAATCCTTGCTGATTCTTGACAACTTGTTTAGTACTCTGGCTTGTTTCCCAAACCATCCGGTATCATGGTAGACTGGTACTGATGAATCTGATGATTGATTCCTGTCTATTTCGTGTAAATCAGGATAGTTGAGATCTGGAATCCCATGTAGATAATCTTTACGTTTCGAGAATGGATGTGAGGTTTAGTAGGAGGTTTGCAGAATATATATTCTTCAACTACTTTTCACTGGTTTGCACTGAAAGTTTGGATCTACTGCTTGTTATGTCTATGGCTATGTTATGGATATTTAAACAATGAAGTAAAAGAAAAGAAACCTATGACTATATTATCTGTAACGGGGTTATTTATCTGATTCTGGAAATTGCATTACAGCATTAGGCTAAACCAGTTAGTAAACTTGCGACTTTCTTGTAGCCTATTCGCCTCATAGGTAAGTCAGTAATGTTCACATGGGGTGTGGATAAACTTTCTTGGAACCGGTTGTCTGTAATTCACCTTACACAATAGGCTAAAACAAGTGTTTTTTCTATTCGTGGTTATTTTATTATAAAGTAGCAATGGTTCACTGGTTGGTGTAATTCATGAATCAATTTTCACAATGGATTACCTTGAACAACCGCCTTGTGTTCCAATACACGAGTAAACTTGCACGGATCCGGCCTCATCACCTCTCCATAGGTAGGACCATAGGAGTCTTTGAAGCACTTGGATAAGGTAGCTGGTGGTATGCTAATAACCTGGAACCATGATTTTAAATGTTTATGCAGTGTTTTTAGTCAGTAACTTCCATTATATATGCAGCTCAATGTAACATTATACTACACACTGCTCAACTGTCATAAATTATTTGAGAAAAAGAGTGCATCTAAAAATTCCCATCAAGCTGTCAGATGAACATATTTATTAAGGGATCGGATGTACTCTCCGCAAGCCATTACCTTTTTTTAAAAGATTTATACTGACTAAACATACTGAATAATCTGTCCTGCAGGGAACATCATCTTCTGATAGCTTGGAATCAAGTAATGGCAATCCAATAGAGCTAAAAGAGGAAACATCTTTGATTGATTTTGATGCTTCATTCGAGCTTGCTCTGACTGTTGCTGTTACTCCAGATCAGCAATCAGTTATTGGTGAACCCGTCGTCACAGAGTTGTCGGTCCCAACTCACGCCCCCGTGTCTGGGATAAGTAGTGATGCTGGTGCTCTTGTACCTTCAAATGGCATATTTCCATCTTCATCCAGTAGTGACTTTCTTTTTGAATCTTTGGGCTTAAGCAGTCAGGTGAGCATTTACTAATCAACAACAATACAACTTTACTCCAATGCCTCAAGGGACCCTGCAAATGATGGGGTAAGGGTAGGGGTTTCACATATGCAGCCTTAATTACTGCGCTGGGGTTGTTTAGATCATATCAAAATTCCATCGATAATTCTATATTTCTATAATATGATTGCTATTTTGCAATTTAAGAAGGGCAATCAGTTTAATGAGCTATTTTGTTGTATTCTATTATAATCCAACACCAAAAAATATTGAGTATTGGCACCAGCGGAAATGGATCATACTGATAAAATTTGTTCATATAAAGTACCTATTCCAAGAAAAATAAATAATTCAACTATATGCTTTTGACACGCTTTAGATCCACAGGGAGTGACTGTGAATCCTGCTATTCAAGCGGAACAAGCATCAAATGCTGTCTCACAAACGCCACAAGCTGTTCCAGTCCCTGCAGGCCAAATATTAGAAGCTAATATGAGTAGGACTCAAGAGTTACCGATGGTATGGTTATACTCACATTCACTTTTTTCTCAGTTAATGGCTAGATAGATTATTCTAAGCCGGTTACCGATTGCACTTCAGGATCTTTTTACTGCAACATACTCTGCCAGTCCTTATCAAGGACCTGCTTGGCAAGCTGGTCCAGTTCCTAATGTGGGACTTCCGATGCAATATAACTCTGCAATGGTATACGTTCATTCTAGCCCATCATCTTAAGATTGTGCCTATTCCTACTTGCATGTATAAAAGTTGATTTTCTAAGTTTTCCTCTCCATGAACAGTCAACACCAACATTTATTCAACCAATGCAATCAGCTAATCCTTTTGATGCGAATGCTGCAGCATCTGCTTCACAAGCTGCAGCGGTAGGTCTTCGATCAAGCGTTTAAATGTTTAATATGACCATGATTTTTTTCGTTTGTGTATCTTGTTTCCAGCCATGGATTGAGACTCAATCCTCAAAAAATTGCCGTAGGAAAGAACCACCGCCAGATGATGGTATCCTAAGTCAGTTGTGTTCCTTGCATTTTGTCTTCACCATTTATTTAGGAGCTAAAATTTCTTTAACATAGTTGTGGCTCCATAATTATATTTACCTTGGTTTAGTTCACCGTTGTGAACTGGGCAACATGATAGCATCTGACTGGCGGTGAGATGCTGTAAACATGTACAAAAGCTGATATATTTGCTATTTAATGCAAAAAGCTATAAGTAGAAAACAGACAAAAAGTGTCATCTGTGGTCGTAAAACAACCAGGTATATTTTCACTTTGATACTGTAGTGTTGTGTGATGAGCTTGACTCTTTTGCTTTGCAAACATGTCTCGCACAGTTCCCTTCCATGTCTTCCTTGCACGCAACATTGCCTAATATGGCAGCTCAAGGAGGATTTAGCCTTGGTATTGGTAGGCCCTCGTGGATGCCACCTCACACATCTTCTCATCCATCAGTTGCGTATCCTCATGGTTCATCAATTAGACCGCCTATACCAGGTAGTAATTCAATGTAATCGTTGCACTTCCACCCACACTTTCATTTTCCGCATTTTTAGTATATAATCACCTTTTCTGTATTGCTAGTGAGTTGGCGTTGATTTTTAAGAAGTCTGTGAGCTTATTTTGCCAGTAACGCTTGTTATAAAATGACCAGGGGCATACATGGGGCAGCAGCTCGGCCAATTCCAGAATAACATGCCACCTTCCAGGTAAAAATTGTGCTGTTTATACGGTGCCACTCCATTAGTTATTCTCTACTCCGCTGTTTTTCCAGGAGTATAATATATTATATGTTGCCTCACCAAAGTTAAAAGCAACAGTCTCAAACAGACACAACAGTAGGGACAATTAAAACATTCAAAAACAAGTTAAGGATCTAAAGTCATCCGACCCACCTCGTTATCACAACGCCTCCGCCTAAATACAATGTGTGGTTGTCTGGTGCTAGTCAGCGGAAACCTAAGCGAGCAGCAATATTGTTAAGTTCCACCCATGTGTTCAAGTGTCCTCCCGCATGTGAATAACATAAGTGAGAATGGTTTATAAATGTGGTTGTCCCCTCAGCCTTTTGGTTTGATAGTGGCTACACCTAACTTATCAATTGGGATACTCGACTCACATATATTGAACAAAACGTATAGAATTTGGCTTGAACAGAAGGATTATATTATTCTGTCCGTCCAAAAGGCTGGGTGAGGGGGTTCAGATTCACATAACCTCACTTGTTTGTGCATTTCTTGCATATTACAAAATCCGCCGTTTTATTTTGACCAATTATCCCATTTAACAGCTCATAGAGGCACTTGATGATGCACTCCATTAGTATCCATCTCAAGGAAAACAAACCCTCAAATGCTGCTACATTTCTCATAGCTTTCAAACAAGATCCAGAAACTTGGTGTTTGTGGAATTTACATTCTTAGACACCTAGATTAGGCAGCATTCATTAAATAATTTTGAACGAACCATGCAGGCCTCAAGGATTGGGCTCCGTAAACCCAGCTGCTCCTACACTGAACCCTTCACTTGGTGGAAACCCATTTGGTTGATTCTTGAGAACAAAGTATATATGTGCTAGTGTGCTACTGCACCCATTCATACCTGGCTGCCAAATTGCCTTGCATTGCCTTAGAGTCGTCTCTGTAGAAACACCAGCGGGATTTTTTATAAGTCGCCTTGCTCGACGTGGGTTTGTTTTCCATATTGTTGTAAAATTATTGTGCTGCTTTAGACAAGACAACCATAGAACATATAGAGATACGGGAAGCAAAAGTCATTTGTTGTGTGGCGGTTTTGGTGAACATAAGCTAAGCTTACACCCTTGCCTTATAAACTTGGTTTCCTTTTCATGTAGAAAAACCACAAGCAATTTGTCACGACACAAATCTGTTTTTTGTATCTCACATTTTTACGTCTTCATCTTTTTCTGTACATTTGAATCGCTGTGACGCCTTGTTGATGTTGGTCTATTAAAAATATTAAGCTCGTTTAATCTGGAAGGTTTATTAACTTCCACTGTTCCACATACAAAATTGGACATATACTTTCTGTTAAGCTCTATTTACTGACATTCTGGCGATAGGCCAGGTTCCGCTTGTAAGTTGTAACATGGTAAGAATGTGTCACCGATATGCAAATGCATAAAAGAGTCGACTGTCCTACGCTTATATATCAGTTACCACCATACAAAACATGTCTAAAAAGAAAACGTAAACTATTGGATGAGACGAACAAAATAAAGAACGTAAATAATCAGATGAAATAAAGCTATTAGCGCTATACATTATCATTATAATATGTATAAAGTTGTACATTTATAGTTACAAAACTTGCCAGTGATTCCCATTTAGTCCCTTTTATGGTCATCACCGACTTTACTAAGCTATCGTATCTCCGAAAGTCTAATAGTTAGATCAGCCACACCACCACACCAGTGACCAGGCGTCACAGTCCTAAGGAGTCGAAATGTGCGTATCGTCTTCTCATGTCAGTATGTCACTGGATCAATAATGCATCACCAGGCTGATAGTCCTGGAGAAATAACTACTGTAATCCTAAGTGTTTTTGTCAGGGAATTTCACTAACTTGTCGATTCTTTAGTATAACAGGAGCTACCAGCATCCATACTGCACATTTACAACACAAAATATTCGAATTCAGATCACTAAACAGTAAGACCGCGCAGATTAAAATACTCAATTGATTCTTTACTTTTGATTAAAATACTCGTTGCAAATGAATAAAAACGTAACAAAACAGTCTGAGTCGGAGGAAGTATTTTTGAATGCATTTTGTGACTTACTGTATACACAAGCTGCTAGCCATTCATTAACTATTCTCACCCAAGTACTTGTCCAACCTACATCAATTGTCCACCTGTAAAAAACCGAGTTGGTTACGATATTTGAGCTCATCGGGTCGTTTCTAGTAATTTTGAGTTGATTTGTTTCGGTTTCATCCATTATGGGGTCTAAGAAAGTTCGGCTACTAGTTGATCGGGTAATTTCAGATTTTGAGTGATTTTTGGATTATCCGGGTTTAAATCAGGTTTTGGCCAGGTTATTAGGACCGGATCAGCAGCCTCGTGATACGAAGCATAAGGTTAAACTCCATGTTCTTGCAGAGGAGTAAATAAATCTTGCTCATATAATGAAAACTTACTTCTGCATATGATGATGCGAATTCCAGCCGACGAGCAGCATTGCGAAATACATTGCTCCAGTAGCGAAAACAAGATGGAAGAATCCGTAACCATATTGCACATCTTCCTCCTCTTCTGTTTCTTTTTTCAAGAACTGTAGAACATGTTAATGGTCACTACTAGTACTTCATATTACTCGTTACGCAGAGGGAGATACATGAAAGAAATTATTCACCTGGAAGCACTTTGAATCAATGCCTGTTGAGAATGTCGCGACCACAATGGTGAGTAGTGCAACGATGAAACTCTGTGAGACGTCAAGAATGAAGCATTACGTCAAGAAAAGCAAAGTATAGAGTCATGATATCGTTTCAGATGAGAATTTGTGTATTTTCCGAGGATAAATTTAGATTATCGAATTTTGCTGAGAGATATTACAATGAGGGTAAGCCAGTCAGTCCTCCTCGAAGCCTCGGCCTTTCTGTTGCAACTGGTTCCTGGAGGTTCACTGAAAACAAAAGCAATGATTCCAATTAATCATCTGAATTATTCATAAGATTCGAGATTATGAAAGACAGATTCATTCAAGTGAAGTTTCTTATTGAAGTCTTGCCTTCTGATCGCGCACCAGCAGAGAAACACAATGTACAGTCCCATTATGCCAGGAGTCAGGAAACCTTTGTTGATCTGCAGAAATATGAACATTACTTAGCTACTACTATTAGACCTCGCAACACTGATCCGACCAGAATGACATGATCTGCACTTACTTTTGGTTGCAGGGCAACACTAGTCATCAGCTGCAGAAGAACAATAGTCCAAGTGATGAAGAAAATGTTGAGGATACATGATGTGTCTGGGGCATACCACAGGTACATCAAGATTACTCCCACTATGCAGATAAAGTATGAAGCAATAGAAACTATCGTCACGTAGACCCGGCTGCAAAAGATGATTTTTCAAGTTAAACACCATTATTATTCAACCCTTTTAAAAATACAGAAGGGGAATAAAACCGAAAGCTAAAGGGGAAGAATCGTACCATCTTTCTGCGGTCTTGTCGGTCTGGAAACAATCATTGAGCCAGGTGATGAAAGTAATCACACTTACAAGCTGGATCAAGAGAAATATCCTGTAAGATATTGATGAAGGAAAAACATAAGCTGAATGTATAGATAATAGATTAAGCATCAAATACTTGGATATCTGCAACCACAAGAGGGTGTACCCGGCTCCGAAGTGTGCAATCTCCCCTGCCAGAAAAGGATAATCATGTCATGACTACACTAATGGATACAGGAATTACGACAACAACAATACTCCGGTGTCTCAAAGGCTTATATTATGACGCATTAAACTGGGAACGGTCCTTGTGCTGTAAGACAAATAAGTCAATAAGAAGACGAAGCAATTCTCAATGCATTTTTAATTCTGAATCATTTGAAAGCAAACTCTCCGAGTCTCTGTGCTAACATAAGGGTAACGCTACATATATACATCTGATTCCCCGGAATCCTTAGATGGAGCCTTTGAGACACTAGGAATATATACCGTGAAGGAGTAGGTAGACTTACCATAGAAATAAACAAAAGATGGAGGGAACAAGAATGACAAGAGCATGAACCCTACAAACATGGAAGCCTTCGCGAACCACCACCCTGAATGCCATGTATCTCGACGATCATGTACCTTTGAGGTTCCAACTGTAGATATAAACATTGCCATAAAGAACATCTTTTTGTTTGTTAAGGATGATAACTTCATCTCATTATCATCTTTATTTTCGAGTATAAATTATACATCTAATATACGAGTTACTATGGTATTCGAGAGGATACAAAACAACCCAAGCTCACGCGTAGTACTCCTATAGTGCCAGAGCAATCGCGACCACCATGGCATTCCTTAAATCCTGTCAATGAAGATAACGCGTCAAGCCAAGATTGAGTTATTCATGTAAGCTGGTCTCATACTAATAATAGAACGCGAAAACCAACTACTTACTTCCGGGTTGCTTCATTCCAAGCAATTTTATTGCAGCTTGACCATAATCGCGAACAACCCAAGCTAGAAAATTTGTAATGAGGAAGATAAACCCATATACATATCTTGCCATCCAAGGGTTCGACCCATATCGAAACTGGGTGAACCAAGATCCATCTCTTATCCCTGGATACTTGCCACCCTTAGTGCTGCAACCATTCTCCATCTTCAAGTAGTGAATTCCACTACAACTCCTTTTCTCTTGATCTACATGTTAAGCAAATGTTGTTACATTACCCAGTGCCTCAAGGCTCCCGCAAATTATGTGTTTTTGGACGACCCATAATGAAAATTATCGTCTAACTCGTAAGAATTTAAACAGTTTAAACAAGCTGAAGACGAATGTCCCTCTTACAATAAGGCAAGTGGGAGGGTAAGTGGGGGAGAAATGGAGCATCCTATGAATAATATCACTTGCATATTGTGAGAGGGGCATTATCCGTCTTCAGCTTGTTACGGATAGTGCTCGTCTTCAATGAGGATTTGTGTTGTTACAATTGAGTCAAAATCATTGAATTTAAAAATTCCTAATTTCCTCTAAACTGGCCGGTATCTCCGGAATGGCGACAATATTACCCGTGTTTCAACACACAAACGCTTCCACAAATTGCGAGGTAAGGGGGTCGAAAGTAAGTAACCTTACCCCTAAGTTAGCAACACAAAGAGGTTAATTTTGAATTACCCAAAATGAAAATTACGTCAAAAACTATTGAATGCCGGCTACTTCATAATAAAAAGAAGCACGACGTTTAACGAGTCATTTTACTTTATTTCATTCTGCGGTACCTCTAAAGCAAGAAAATACTTGTATTCTTTCATTCATTAATTTTACATGAGATAATAAACTTCATGCAAAAAAAAAAAAAAATCACATTGTAATAGAAAAGATTGAAATTCGACGAAAACCCAAGAAATTCATTTTTTTTTTAGAGAACATATTAACGAAAAAAATACTATATATCATCAAAATTATTTACCTAAAACATGGAAAGAAAAACAGAGCATTTATTTATTTACTTATGGAGTAATATACCATCACACATTGCAAAATTAAGCCAAAAAAAAACTTACCCAAGTAAAAAAATTAGTTTGTTAATATAGAAATAAAATAAAAACTGAAAAAATGAAGTAAATTAATAGGTGGGTAAAAGGTAATTACCAGAGATAAGGAGTTGTAGAAGAAACAGAGCAAAACAGAGAAATGTTGATTAATTAAAAAATGTGTTGAATAAATAAGCTCCCTTTTTGCAACGATTTTCTTCTTCGTTCGGTGATTAAGACAAGTTGTTAATACTGTTAAAAAAGAAGATTAAAGGTCAGATTATGCCGTTAATTACTAGCTTTTTCAAGGGTTTTTGTCTCTTGAATATTTTTTTTTTATTTTTATCATAATGTGTAGAGTACTAGAGTATATATTTATACACAAATTCTTGTTTGGACCCGACATTTTGATCTGAAATAATAAAGCGAGATTTTATTATCATTTTATGGTCAAATATAATCACAATGGTTTAGCCAGTGTTACAGCTTATGGTAACATATTGACGGTCAAATGGTTACAAAACCTCGTCTTATTATTTTAGACCAAAATAACCCGTTTTAAGGGAGACCAGCTCATATTTATATAGGGTTGAACACTACCCATGAGCACTTAGATCAACTGGCAAGCCTCGTGTTCGAGCCCTGGGAACGCAGCAGTGTTGAAACTCATGAGGGAGAGCTTTACCGCCCTAGTGGTCCTACCCGGCTCGAATCCGGATTAAACCGGATGGTTTACACCAAAAAAAATAGGGTTGAACACTTTAGCATGAATCATGCATTTTTTTAATGAGTATTTTTTTTTTTTTTTTTTTTTTACGTATTTATCACAATCTTTGCTTTAAGTTTTTTTTTTCCTTGGTTGCTTTTTTTCAGTTGTAAGCATAAATAGAAGTTTTTCGCTTGAATCATATAATTAGTTGAATATACGTAAAAAGTATTTAATTTAAATGATACGATTCTAGCGAATGTGAGGGAGTAAGATATAAAGCTACATATATTATGTTCACTTTTAGTGAGTAGGTAAGATTTAGGGGTTACGAAATAGTAAAGCTATTTTTCAGGAGTGGTCACATTTGGCAGTCACAAAATCTCGTCTTATTATTTTAGACTAAAATAATCCGTTTTAAGGGAGACCAACTCATATTTATATAGGGTTGAACACTTTAGCATGAATCATGGTATAATTTTGATGAGTATTCTTTTTTTTTTTTTTTTTTTAACGCATTTATTACAATCTTTGCTTTTTTTTTTAGTTGTAACTTGTAAGCATAAATGGAAGTTTTCGTTTGTATCATATAATTAGTTGAATATATGTGAAAAGTATTTTATTTAAATGGTTCGATTTCAATAATTGTGAGAGAGTAAGATTTTAGAGCAAAGCTATATTAAACCTAATCACTTTTTGTAAGTAGGTAAGATTTAGGAGTTACGAAATAGTAAAGATATTCACTTTTGGATGTGTGATTATAAGAAATATTACGTTTCTACTATTACTATTAGTATTAAGTCTCGATTTTAACATTTATTTTATAAAAATAAGTCTTTTTGAGTTGATTAACTAATATTTTGTGTAGTTAAATTTCAAGCACAGGTTGACCAGGTTACGAAATAGTAAAGCTATTCACTTGCATGGATTAATTTAAGCACAGGTTGGCTAGGTTATGGCCCGGGTTTGAACTTTTTGGAAAAAAAAAACATCCAATTTGGTCCAATTGTCATTTAGTAATTGACCTCCTCCTCTTTCCTTGATCTTTGTGCCAAAATAAAATGATAACAATTGACCGGGACGGAGGGAGTAACTTTTTTTGTTTCAAAAGGTAATATTGATACTCTCCCTCTGTCCTAGAAATTAGTTTACATTTCCTTTATTATATAAGAGGAAAATAAAACAATGTAAACTATAAACCAAAACGAATAAAGTATTCAGTAGAATTTAAACCTAACTTTGTCCCAGACCAGACTCGTGATATATTAGTATACTAGTATAGATCTCGCGCAATGCGCGGTATATAGAGAGTATTTATTTTTTAGAGTGTTATTTATAATGGTAAACTAAAGTTAAGAAATCTGTATTTTTTTTACCATACAATTAAGGATTTCATTTTGTAAATTTTCTCCAATTATTTTAATGATTTTTTTTTTTTTTCACAAAGTTAATGGTTAGTATGTGTTAAGTTATATTCTCTAAAGTTATAATTATTACATTTAATGAAAATTTACCAACTTATATCTTATAATTTAACATCAATTTTATTTTATTTTGATGAAAAAATCATAATTTTGAATTTAATGATAAGATTAAAATTTAATTATAAGATTATATTTTAATGAAAACATATAATAGTTTAAAGATAGAAAGTTTTATTTGTTTCTTTATTTAGATAGAAACATTTGGAGGGAAAACTAAGAGAATTTTTATTCTCTTAGTAGTAAGGAAGATTACGCTTGCTTTGAGTATTTTTCTCGAGAAGGCAATTGCCCTTTAACATAAAGAGATGAGTCCAATAAAAAGAGCATACATTATGAAAAAAGAATTCAATTTGGGTTACTCCTTGTGGCCATTTCCTCATTCATATTATTTCATGTGGTCTTTTGGCTTGTAAAGTTGTGATAATGTAGAATAGTTGACATGCCAAATTTTGGAGGTTTCAAGCAAAATGGAAGATGCACTACTACTAGTATAAAGCTTTTAGTATTGGAATATTTTTCAACTTGATAACAATTCCTTTTTCATTTATTTTAATAGAACGATATATTCTAACTCACGGACGCATAATCTCAGGCCAATTATGTCCACGAAAGTTTAAACTTGAGAGATACAAGTCATTGACTCATGTTTTGCATCATATGGACTAATTAAGTAGCTAGCCGACGAGCTAATAGACAAGCTATTTTAGGATCAATTTGGCTTCACTAGCATCTGCTGGTATCGAGCCTTGATATCACCCTTTCATATGTTTTATGACGAGTCTATCAAACTAACGATCCCTACATAATTAATGTGAATGAATAATAGTATCAAGACTCGGTACGACCTGATAACAATATTATTATTATCATTATAAAAACATTTTGTATCCAGGCAAAAACCTATTAAAACATGTGGCTTTGTTCATACATACCAAAAAGAAGTTTGCATTATTGTAAAGGTCTTGGAATAGAAAAAGAAGTTTGTATAGGAGTGTCTTACACGAACAACCTTATTTTTAGGTTGACAAGATATACTAATACTCTTAAAGCTAATACTTATTTGATTCTCTTTTGATGTACTCAGTTTATGTTATTCTTATCAAAAATTCTAAGGTCTATCGGGTCTACAAGAATATCGTACACTCTAGCCAATGAGATGTCTGGAGTATTATTTATGAAGAATTTATTTAATTCTAATATTCTCATTGGGTATGGTGTACGATGACATGGTACAACCGATGAACCCAATAATTTCTCTATTCTTATTATGCATGTATTTTCCACCAATTTTTATTTATATGGATGCATGTGGTGTGATTTGCATGTTTTGTTAGGGAAAGTGTAAGAAATATGGAAAAAGTAAGAACAAAAGATATAATTGTCGACCACATAACACATAAATTAAAGTGGAGGACCTTGATTATGTCGTGAGAGGTTCGTCTTATCTAAATTTCATATTTCTAAATACTTAAAATTATCAATTTGACATTCTTACCTCATATATAATTAAATATTAAATATTTACCCATAAAATTAATATAAAATCAATAATTTAAATCTCGACTCTTTTATCTTTTATTCCAAGATCCGACACTCACCACATACGGAGTATTAAAGAATCACAAAACTTCAGAAAGACGGTCTCTTAATAGTGTTATTGAGAGATCTTTCACATAATGAAGGGAAGGAGTTATTTAATTTTAATTTTCCATGTTATGGCTCCCACTAATTTAGTAAAAAACGGTTTCTCGGGAGACCTACCGTTAAAGAATGGGGTGGCATGGACATTGGTGAATTGTGAGTAGATGCACTAGCTAGTATCATGGATGTTACACTCATAATCACAGGTCAACTACGTCTTCATGCATGCCCAACCATTTAATAACCATCCTAACTTTTTAAAGCATTTATTTAATATATAGGGTACCTTAATATATATAGGTCATTGCATTTTTAATACACCTACAAAAATGTTGCCAATTTGGTTATTTTATGATCATTTTAAATGGATGCCAACTTCGGTACGTAAAATATATTATAACGATAGTTTTATCTTAACCACTAGATTAAGAAATAACACTGAAAAATAGTGAAAAGTACTTTAAATTGGCACTGTATGTAGGACGTTGAAAAAAAAATCCGGAAATAACCCTATCTATTATAACTTTTCGTTATTAGCTCGGTTAAAGCTCGGCTTGAAATCAGTCAAAATTGATTCTAAGCTGGTTTGGAGTCGAGGTAAACTAAATCCAAACTTAGTAGAGCTTGGTTAGGCTCATATTATTGTATCAAACAATCAATCATCAATCAATACTATATATATATTTCTGAAACTAAGAGACTTTTCTATATAGTTTAATCGATGGCTTTGTGTGATAGACCTGAACAAGAGATTTCAATGTGAATATTATATAGTTTTAGTTGAAATATAAATTAAAGAACATCAGAATATGGCGATTTTCCTTAAAATAAACATGGTCCACTTATGATATTAATTAGTATAAATAATGTTAATTATTTAACTTAGACAATACGATATAATATAAGTATGTTATGAAAACTATTAAAAAGTAAATAAATTAAGCTGGATTTCCAAAAAATATAATATTCCATGATTATTTCGATTTGATTTAATGCATATATGTAATATATTTATATAAATACATAAGTCTCTTAAAGTTGCATGCCTAAATAGTAAAAGTAATTCTGTTAGTAGTGAAAGTAACAGTTAATAATAATGAATGTAATAAAAGTAACAATATTAACAAAAAAAGAAATTATATATGAATAATGAGCTAACAAATCGATTTAAATAAAATATTAATAACAGGAGTAGTGATTTGTCCCACATCGTAATTTTAAGATATGACATAGAAAAATATATTAATGATAAATTTATGAGTTATGCAACTTTAATGTAGTTTTATTTAATTTAACATAAATTTTAATGCTAAACAAAAGTAGCTCAGACGGAGCCAAATACCAATACTAGTTATTATTAATTTTAATATTTTGCATTTGTTTTGATCTTAATCAAATGTTATTTTAGCATTACCTAAGTTTAGCTCAAATCAAAGGTTTCTCGATTAAGTCTAAAAAACATATTACATGCATCATTAACTAATATTCTAATAACATGGCACTAATTTTAATTTTTTTTCTTTTTTTGGTGACAACTAATTTTAATTATATATGTACTTAAGATTAACTTTAAAAAATACGAACGATTACTAAATTATTAAGATCTAAATAAGTTATTTACAAATATGCATTTTTAAAGCTCAAGAATGGTTAATTGTTATTATATATTAAGATCAATTTACTAAAAGCCTCAATAAATTTAATAATTCTATATTTAGAACTTTTTTATTGATTTTAACAAAATGAGTGCTTTTTTCCTTTTATTTTGGACTTATTTCCCGCTTCTTTTCACCGAAAAAAAAAATGAATACTCCTACTTTTATTGGTTTAAGGTTTGCATAGTCTTTTGCACTTTTTCCTCGGAATGATTCTCTGTCGACCTATAATCTTGCCTTGAGTCTTTTTTTTTTTTTTTTGACCAGAAGTATCCCCTACCGATAATGATACAATGTCACTTAATTAAGTTATCTAATCATGATTAAGTTAATCCAGCTGTATTAATTGCTTTTAATTAGACCCTTTTTACTAATTTGTAGGCTTCTTGCTAATATTATATTCACTCCTGGTCATTTGTTTACCGATTTTATTTATAGGTGTCTTATTTATTTGTTTACTTTTTTATATCTTTATCAAAACCATAGATAAACAACCGCGAAAGTGGTAATTAATCCCCTTAACTTTGTTCAATTGTGAAATTAGTCCCATAAGTTTTATTTGGAGCAATCAAGCCTCCCTAAGTTTCACCAAAATTGAAATTCAACTCCATTTTCTCAATTTTCACCAAATTTTAATATTAAACATTTGAAAATCGAAAAATAAGGAGTAAACATTTTAGAGAGCTTTTTCCTTTCTTAGTAACTAATTACCTAAAGTAAAACGAGATGCCATTACTTAATAATTTTTAGTTTTGATACCAATTTTATTATCTTTATCGTACATATAATACTAAAATTCGGTACTATTTGATACCGTTTTCCGATGATCAACAGGTAACACAAAAGTATATATACTCCCTCATATCCTCTATTTTTTTCTTTATTTTTTAAAACGGATTATTCAGGTTTTCTTCCTTATTTCTGTTTTGGGAAAGTTTTTATTAATATTATACTCTCTCCGACCCAGACAAAAGGTAACATTGACTTTTTGACACTATTTATGGCTGTAGAGAATCTTTGATATTATTTGTAATATATAAGAGAAAATATAGTCATGTGAGATCTTGTTTGATTTACGTAATGAATGCTATAAAAATATCAAATTTTTTAATTTTTAATAATTTGTAACTAAAGATATTCACGTTGCAAAACGCGTCTCAACAAGTATGAAAAAGTCAATGTTACACCTTTGGTCTGGATCGAAGGGACTACTTTTACCTCTCTCCATTCACCAAACCCCACTCATATATTTATCAATATTATACTTCCTCCTCCTTAATCTTTCTGCCCACACGAAAGAGGAAGAAAATAGAGGATAGGAGCGAGTAATTTTGAGAGACATAAACTTACATTTTTTGGGTACATTTAAGGAGCCGAAACTCTTGCATGTATATATATTCTTCCAATCTTCCGTTAGCTATAATTATATACGGTATCCGGTCATACGGAAAACGGATTGAGTATCATTTACAGTTGAGCAAAACTTATGGTTACAAACCTCCGTATTAAGTTATTAAAGTCGTAATTTTACCCTATTTCTTCAAGTTAAATGTTTTATATATATGCTGACGAGTTTAAACCTCGGTTGTGAGAATCATTCTTTAATATTCAATAATTCAATAAATGATATGAAATATCAAATATGAGTATCATAATTTACGCATGCTAGTAATGATATGGCGAACTGCTCAATTCAACTTTATGTGCATGGGATTTGATGGCAGTAAAATTTAATTACCATTTACCATGCATGCTCAGGATTTTGTATCCACGTACCATGCATAACTAGTATGGTCCATATTTATCATAGATTTAATCATTTATAGCATAAAATGTATGTAGCACAAATTATGGGCTCATTTTCATGTTTAATTGCTACTCATTCCGTCTCAGTTATTTTATTACGAGATATCGGGATATGTCGAGATATCAACATATTCATAATTAGGAAATAGGTATCGTGATATATCGTAGAGAATAAGATATATTTGGTTAGCGATATTATGTGATCTTCAGTAGTACTATATATTAACCGTTGTAATAGTTTAACAATTCTCTTTATAAACTCTCCCCTCTCTATTTTTAATATATTTGTTTATTCTCATAAAATACCTCTCACAATTCACAAAAAATAGAAAAGGGAAGCGAATAAATGAGACGGAGGAAGTATTAAATTAAAGGCTTACCTGGCATACATGCAGAAACACTCTAGTTTATTTGGTTAGCAATTGATGAGCAATGTCTTCAGACTTAAAACGATGAAGTTATGTATTTTTTGGATAAAAAAATGAAATGAGGAATTTAAATTTTCTTTTATAAAGAAAAATAAAGTTCAAGAAGATGAGTTTAATTTTAATTAATTAGTACTCCAATGCAAACAAGCCACTAGATAATCAAATATACATAGCCACATGCCCACATAGATATATTTTGAGGTCGAAAAATTTTGTGTTAATTTCAAGTCGTATCGTTTTATTTATCATCAGGGTTGTGTTTAATAGCAAGTTTAAAAGTTTTTTAGAATCGGAACTCTAAAGGTTTTAGAGTTTTAACAAAAAAAATTCTATTGTCTTTGGAACGAAGCCTCTTAAATTTATTTGATTACCTGTATTTTGATTTTATTCTCACCAAATTTATTTGAGATGTGTTAATAATTAGTCATTTTTATTTAATTTTCAAAATATTTTTAACTATATGTAAATTAATTATTTAGAAGGAGTTCGATCCATTTAATATGACCTTATAAAAAATCGATTTGATATATTGATGTTCACATAAAAATGACATTTTAGAATTTAGTATCGATGAAAAGAGTATGACCTCTATATATTCTCGAGTCATTTTCATATTGGAAATGAAATTATGAAGCTACTATATTCTAGGTTCGATATAAAAATCTCGAGGAAATATTAGTATGGATACACAAATTAAATTCTCATTTAAAATTACACTAGCCGTTTTAAGTTTAGAACGGGTTAAGTATCATACCACTAATATATTTCTTTTCCCTATGCATTCTTATACACAAGTTTATATATTTAACCAGTTTTAAACTTAAGACGAATAGTGTCGTCTTAAAAGAGACTTATCGGGATATATGACACATTACAATTGGCATATTAGATACTCGAAAGGGACCATAAATGTGTGGCGTGCCCATGCTATGCATAATGCATTAGCTTGTAAGCCAGAAAGCGTGCATTGCTATCCATGCATGGTTCATTGTTTGTTGACGCAATCATAACTTTGTTATCTAAAGCACAAATTGTCATGGTAGACGGACACTACTCGTTTTCAGCTTTAAACGGTAGTGATTGTTTACAATAAGACGGATTGTATCTAAAAACCACCTATGCTAATTTTATTCCTATGTTTTGTGGAACTATATAATTTTTTGTATTTTTGCAAATTGGAGACTAAATTTAATCATGCACATGACTTGGAAAATCGACTCATATAAGTTCAGCACATACATATATGCTTAGAACACATGTTAAAAAAAACTGTAAATATATATAAAAATGGATATAAGTAGTATATTTTTGAACTTTATAAGGTTTAGCAGTTAACCCCTCTTTAACTTGCTAACACGTACGTAATCACGTATGTCGGTGGTTCAGAAGTTCATGCAAGTCTAACATGTAGGTTGGAACTAAGCTCGCATTTATCCACCTCTAGTACTAAAATGTAGCCTTTATTGGCATAATAGATAAGATTTTGTTTATTTCTCGTTATGTGGCTTAGTCTTACAAACTCTGACTCGTTTTAATAGATTCTATCTAAATTGATTTAGAAAGTTACGGCACTTATTGATATACTCGTACTTGCAATGTAATTAAAATCCAAAATTTTGAGAAATTAAAATTTAAAATAAATTACACTTAATGACAAAATAAATTGGAATTTCACCTTGATGTCATTCAACCTATATATCATTATTACCTTGTAAAAATTTCTTGACCTTATAAATAATATCATGAGGAAAAAACACTTTATTTTCAAGAAAAAATTGTGATTAGGAAAAAGTTAGAATTAAATAGTTTTTTTTTGTTTTATTAATCCTTAAAGGAACACCATGTCTTTTATGTGGATCAACCTTGCTACGTATCTCAAGTTATAATCAAGTTTGTTTTTTTGTTGCTTAGCGAAGTTGTTGGTAAGGCATCAACTAAAACCTCGATGGTTGATATTTCATATTTCACGTCATTATATTTTGATATGAGAAAAAAAAATTGAACTGTAAAATTATTCAAGAAAACTGAGTAAAATTGAACTGTAAAATAATTGTGGTATCTTATTAATTGTTCATTTTTATAGTATTTAGTTTCAAGCAAAAAAAAAAAAAAAAAAAATTAATCCAAGAGAATTGAATAATGCGTTTAAATGTATTTTTTTTTTTTAAATATTTTTTATATCACAAAGCTAATGATTTCAACTTATAAATTCTCTCATTTTTTTGTTATGATTGTAATAAAAGCGATTAATAGTTTCGTTTATAATATTATGAATGGTATGAGTCAAGTCATTCTCAAATAATGACATCAATAAAAGATCTAGTTTTATATTATGTATAATTTAATTAAAATATTATAATTTAGAGTTTAGTTAAAATTTTATAATTTGATGAAAAGATTAATTTTAATGAAAAAAATTATATAATGAAATACATTATAATTATTAATTTCCTTATTTAAAAACATGTTTTTTGGAGGGAAAATTTGTGAGTTCACCTATTCTTTTAGTAGATAGAGGATGTGTTCACAAAATCTTAAATATAATTGCCTAGTGAGTATTATGAAAGACGGTTTTTAACTAAATTATTGAAAGAATATTTTACAATTTATAGGAATAGACGGTACAAAAAGTTATAATACAGATACTCCCTCCATCTGTCTCAGTCATTTGTTCATCTTTAATTTTGACAAGTAGGCGAATTTGAGTGTGGAGGATCGAAGTCTCAATCAAAAACATTTCTAAAATATAAAGGTAAATAATTAATTAAATCACTCCAAAATGGAATAAGTAAACAAGTTACCGGGATCGATCTTTTAAATGGTACAAGGTAGACTCAGGGAGTTCATCATGCACAACTTCCTGAGGTCCCAACGTCGTGGCCTAACTGAGACAATGAATCCCAACGTCTGAGCCCAACATGGACGACTGGGTTTATCGTCCAGCCCAGTCCAGACGGTGAATCCCAACGTCTTGGACCATTAGAGACGTCCAAAATCAATGTCTAGGCCCAAAGCGACGGGAAGATTCATCATCCCCAGCCCACCCAGACGTTGGGTTTCAACGTCATGGGCCATTTGGGTGGGACGTCCACATTCAACATCCCATCCCATTTCAACGTCCACATTCATAATCGTTTCATACTAGGCAACAACTTATACCAGACAATGTCTGATTCAAACAAAACAAATTACAATTCGATAATTTAATTTACTGGTGATTCGTCGTTCCCATTTGATTACGATGGTTCGTCTTTCGCCATTGATTATTAGTTAGTTAAAACGATTCATACTATTCAAATGTGGTACTGTTTATTTATTTATTTATTTTTTATTATTTTGTTATTTGGGGGAATTCGGGAGAGTATAGGGTAGAGAGATAAGATGTCAAGGGTATGTTTCGTTTTCCTTGATCTTTAGTAATTGACTCCTTTCGTTTTCCTTGATCTTTGTGCCAAAACCAAATGACAACAATTGACCGAGACAAACGGAATACTTACAAGGAGCCCATAAGGCCATAACTTAGCTTGATCAGATTGGCATGAGATTGTGTAATGTTTATGGTGGACTTGTAGTCCAAGTGTATTGGGCTTGTCATTTGTGGGTTTTGTAGACGGGCCTT
Source organism: Silene noctiflora (assembly GCA_009801015.1). Taxonomy (NCBI): domain Eukaryota; kingdom Viridiplantae; phylum Streptophyta; class Magnoliopsida; order Caryophyllales; family Caryophyllaceae; genus Silene; species Silene noctiflora. The sequence continues at coordinate 515,652 of VHZZ01000007.1, forward strand.
ATTCAATTAAGTTCGAATTTATTATTTGGGCTTAATTTTTGTTTGTAATGGATCAGGTTTGAAAAAACCTTTCCGTCTCGGTTTTTTGTTTGTCTATAGTTTCGGCACAAAGATCAAGGAAAGAGAAAAAAATCAATTATTAGATGATAAATTGACCAAATTGAGTGTGAAAGATCTAATTACCCGTAAAAAAACATTCATAAAGTAAAAAGACAAACAATTAACTGAAACACTTCAGAATAAAATACGTAAATAAATGATCGAGACGGAGAAAGTAGCTAAATAACGTGGCTCATGATCAAAGCCCAAAAGGAATTCAACATTCAAATCTTACATCAATTCGAACACAAAATATTTTGTATACATAGAAGAAATTCTAATTGTTATTTGGGAACATTTTATGTATTAATTTCAATTTCATAATAATATGGTCACAAATTCATGTTTAAGATGATTATAATTGGCTTAAATATGAAACGGATCAGATCGATAAATGAGATAAAAAGTAGAATGTATAGAATTGACAATGAACTTGTCTCTTCTATTTATATGGGGTAATATTTGATCCGTTTTAAACTTAAGACGAATATGACCGTATTAAGGAATCAAACACATACATGGTACACCAAATATATAAAGAGAATTCTAAATGAGAGTCGTATCGGAAATTTCTCATGGTATCCTCGAACTTGAGCAGATAACAAGTCCCCTCATTTTAAGTTTCTATGTATGGTACCCTTGTGTTTAGCTTTTTCTTTCCCAATATAACTTTGACAAACTTCCATCATAACGCCATTACCCCTATGAGTAATTAAATAAGTAATTTAAGCATGTTATGTTTTTTCTATTTTATTATTTAGGTATTAAATTTTAGTTTATTAGATAAAATAAGAATTTAGGTATTAGATGATAAAGAGTTATTGTATTAGATAACAAAAAAGAAGGTGTTACAAGTCATCAGAGTAACGTTGTTATGACAGAAGTTTGTTAAAGGGTATTCTGGAAAAGAAAAAAGTAAACACAAAGTACCATATGTAAAAACTTAAAATTAAAGGTATCATGTATAATCTTGCAAAGTTCGACAAAACGATGAAAAATTTGCGTATATTTAATATGAACAATAGGTCTCACTTGCTTGTGACGGGTTAAGTATCACTCACATGGGTAGATAAGATAAAAAGTAGAATGTATATGGAAACACAAATGACTTGTCTTTATCCTCCCATGTTGGTTTTATTTGATCCGTCTCAAATTTGTAACGGATATCAGCCGTCAGCGGTCACAAATGAGAATTTGTATAATATGAAAGCATGACATAAGAAGACAAGAAAAAGCATGTGACCCCGCAATTTATGCAACATTTAATGCCAAAAAAAATGTTTAATTTTCTTTCACGACATTGACAAATAGCATGTCATCTCTCTATCGACCATGATAATTATTGCCATCATTTGAACTTTGATTATTTGAAGTTATTTTATGAGAAATAATAAAATAGGTATAAATTATGATTAAAAATAAAATGAGTATATTTACTATGTAAATAGGTACGAAATTACTAAGTTATGATCAACAACAGAAGCGTCACGAAATAGAAATAAAAGGTACAAAAGACTGGTCTCTCAATAACTTATTAAAAAATCATTTCTTTCGATTATGTGAATTTATCTCGTAAGGTTTTGATGTCTATCAATGACGCTTATTTTGGGTTTTGTAAATCAAATATTTTTTATGTTATTTGCATGATTTAATAATATTAAAAGTGATTATTTTGTATACGGAGTAGTATTTTGCCATTATTTAACTTTGATTGGGTTTCAAACCCATGACACCCAGAATTGAAAAAAAAAAAAAAAAAGTGGCTTGAGAATTAAGTTCCAATTCCAAACTACCCGAGTATATTTCATGTATTCAAACTCCAAATCAAACGCCTCCTAAATATAAGTGCGATGGAAAAAGAATATGTCAAGTCATTTTTCATCAACCCCTAAATTAAAGAACAGCATACCTTATGGCTTATACTTCCTTCGTTTTGGTCATTTGTTTACCTTTAATTTTGTAAAAGACCAAGAAAAGAGGAAGGGGTTAATTATTGAATAATAAGTACACCAAATTGTGGATGAAAAATCAAATTACACATCCCAGACAGTATCAAAATAAAAAAAGTAAACAATTGAATAAAACACCCAAAAAAAAAGTAGGTGAAAAAATAACCGGGACGTAGGGAGTCTAAACGAACTATTATTAGAATGTTACTACTCCCTCCGACCCAATCCATTTGTTTACCTTTCATTTTGAGATACCTCAATTAATTGTTTACATTTCTATTTTGGGAATATCGTGGACAAATTGATCCTCCACACTCAATTTATTCACGTATCATTCAATAATTAACCTTTTTTGTTGATTTTTATGTTAAAATGATTTACCTAATTTTAACCATAATTATTTTTATTTAGTGAACTTTTTAACCCTCCCGTGAAAACTTTTATAGTGGGTTAGGTTAAACCATGGGCTATCAACAGATCACATGGGTAATCAATTCACATGCAAAATTGATAAGGACACCAAATATTTTGGTATTGGTCAGTAAATTTTAGTAATAACTGTCCCTTAATTAGTGGGGTCGGTGACTTAATTTAGGGTTCATGACTCTCACGAGTCACGACTCACGAGATAAATAAATTGTGTGTCGTCATTACTACAACGACCACCTTTAACGACTTAACTGTCATATACTTATATGGTAATAAGAGCCAATGTTAAATCAGCAAGTCTCGTTGAAGATGGGTATATTCATCATAAGTTAAAGACGGGGTAAGTAATATTTAAGTGGGTAGATAAGTCAAAAACTGTTATATACCCACTTGGGTATTATTTGACCCGATTTCAGCTTATGACGGATATCCCGTCTTCAATGAGAATTTGTGATGTCAAATAAACAATACTAGTCTTAAACCCGTGCAAATTGCACGGATATGTTCTTTTAAATTTGCTACTATGTATAAAAATAKAAATTTTTAAGATGCATTTTATATTGATTAATAATATTTCTTTTAAAGTTAATTATCTTTAGAAATAAAATTTAAAAACAAAGCAATTATATTTG
>VHZZ01000007.1:533143-543187 GCA_009801015.1 Silene noctiflora
CACGAGACCTCTGGTTAAGCTAGAACAACCCCTTGCCAGTTGATCTAAGTGCTCATGGGTTATGCCTCGATTTCTGAACGACTAGCATACTATTTGATTAAGGTTTCCTAATAATATGTTTGGGCTATGCCTCGATTTCTGTTTGGCCATTTTCTAAGTTTTTTGTTTTGGTCTCCGAGAATATTACTCCATATATAAACTCTCTAACATTTATGCATATCATAATTATTTAGAATCTGAATTCTGAAATCTGTAACCTGGCCTCTCGATTAATAGGATCCTCCTCCCTTATGTAAGTGAACAACGTAAATCTGTGTGTTGCTTTCTTTACGTTCGGTTATTATCTTTACTTGCTTGTTATGTAATAACATGAATGTATGAGAAAAAAATAATTATGAGCAAATTAGAATGGTCCATAACATGTTACTAGTTGTAAAGGCAACCACTAAGGGATGTTTCATTTGTTAAGGGGAATGAGGTACCCTTAGACCCTACTAACTACCCCATTATGGTAGGATATGAGAAGATAAGATGCTTTCCTAGTTGTGAAGGTGTTTTGAAACTTTCCATCTACATTTTGTGGCTTAGGTACAATTTAGGTGTATGTGCTTAATATTTAGTGCATAATTTCCTTGTCCTAACTCCTATTACTTGTGTATGGTTTAAAGGATGCCTTTAATATTTAGGGCATGCCTTAAAAATTATTGGTAAGACCTTACACATGCTATTGTGTTGCTCATTATTGGTTTGTTTGTTGGTTTTTGGAAGCTATCTAGGTTGTCAATGCCCATACATAAGACACATTTGAGGTAAATAAACTTTAAGGTATTCTTTAAAGAAATTATCGGAGGGATGATTAAGGGTTCGGTATTTTAATTTCGATCAGAATAAATCTTTTCGTACGTTAGAGATTATACAATGTTTTCGCAAAAAGAAAATTATAATAGATTACAACATCGTAGATTCGTGGTCCTATATATGATCACTATAAATGTTTGCAATTTCATTCTATGTCTATACATACTATCCGATTTAGTTTTAAATCAAACAAAAGTAGGCATCTCTTTCTCTGATTCTTGCCTGGTCTCACTGATTAAAATCTTTCCATCCTAACTTTAGATAACATGTAATGCATCGTTAAAATTCTATCTTTTATGTTTACTTTACCCTGTCTAGTTCAAGCGAGTTTAAAACAGGTAGTACCGTAGTAGTATGTAGGACGACGAAATTCCTAATGAACTAAATACTATTCAAAAGAGCACCAACTGTATATCAATCAAAAGTTAGAACAAATCAAACAACAATACCTAATTAGACATATAATTGTAGAGGTTGGTGATTTCACATGGTCGAGTATAATGCAAATGAAGAAGACTTTGGTGGTTGAAGATTAACTACCTAATTAGTGACTTAATTATACGCATACAACAGTATTAATTATGTCATCATAAATATTTCATAATCAAATGTTGTATAAATATTTCATAAATCAAATATTATCTTAACAACCGAATTAAATGGAGGTCCTGTACTCCAACAAAATATGAAGTGTCAAATATTAATGCACAAGTGTTGTTTGGATTGAATTTTACCTGTACAACTTGTAAATTTGATGATCAAAATAGGAGGTAAGATTCCCGCGCTCATGACTAGACGCTAAACAGGGCCTTAGACCCGCATGCTAGAAACAATAGGTCTACTAAGAAACATCACCTCTTTAATTTAAGTTATTGAGATACGAAGTACAGTACAATTTAAAGAGAGAATGCTTCTTAATAAAATGAATAAATATAATATAAAGTGCATGGTTTACTAATAAAAATAGTCATAGTTTAAAAAATGATTTTGAATCACGATCAATATTAAAATGAATTACGAAAATTACATAACCGATACAAAGAAAAAGGTCCTTCGCAAGTTTGCGAGTAATAAAATAATAAAAACAATTTTAAAAGCTTAATAACAAATAATATCACTAATTTAACTCAAAATACACACAAAATGACAAACTAAAATAATTCAATACAGTTTTTGAACCTAAAGCTTTCGTACTATTTATTTTCTTTATATTAAGTCATAAAAGTCGAACTTAATCATTGGTTATGATTGAAAATAACTTTATTATTCCTTATAATAGAGATTATAATAATAACCATAATTCTTAATCTTCTTATAACGCGTCAAGACGTAAGTTCTTGGTTGAAAAATGATTTAGGATAAGATTATTAATCAAAGGTTGCAAAAAGTGTAGGAGGAAGCTTCATAAAGCAATAAGTTAATGATAAAAGACTTAAACAAACATTGTTTGACGTGGGTGTATGTCTAAGTGTAAAAAAATGTGTTTTTTTTTTATCTATAATTGTTAAATTTTAAATCTAAATTTCCAAAATAGTGTGAATAGTTTTAAAAGAAATAGCTGATGGGGATCAAGTTTATTCTCATCAGCTTAATTTCAACTTAATTCAGTTTAATTGAGCTCAATACAGTTTAGTAAGCTGAATTAATATATCCGGAGTATTAGAATCAAGTAATCGATCATAACACATAGTTGGAGTTTAGGACAAGTTTTACTCCGATTTTTACAATTTTTTACCCTTTCGTCCTAGCTAAAAAGTTAAATGCACTTATTCACCAAAACTTAGCACGCAGATATCTTATTTTACAGATTTTTTAACATCTACGACTGTGCCTAAAATATATACGTTAAAGACTCGCTCACAAGTAAAAAACTACGAAAAATTCTCCTATGTGAAATCGAGAAAATGATTTTTTATACTGACATCCCATAAGAACCGTCGACATTCTATCTATTTATGTTTCTCTAACATGTATCCTAAGGACATATATTAGAAAAACCGCACTTTTTAATTCAGAATCACATTCGTCCCAGTAAATGTCATGAAGAAAAGCAACAATTGCCTTTCTAGAAGTTGCATGGAAGAGTACTTAACCCCTTTATTCAATTACTTTCAGTTCAGTAAAGTATCACATTGATCACACGAAAACTAAAAGTCATTTGGCATCTGAAACAGAGTAAAAAGAAAGAAAAAGGGGTGAATGAGCGCGAATTCTTGTTTAAGATGATAATATCGGTCTTAAACTTAAAACAAGTCAAATAATATGACAGTCGATACAAAAGTAGAATGCATCAGTCCTATATGTACAAATGGAGGTATATTTGACCGATTTTAATTTTGAGACGGATATAAATACATGCAACATACAGCTGAAGCAAACACATTTACTATCCTGCATACTTGTATGCCATTTTGGACCCACAATACATAAAATTCAGATGAATTCATTGGTGCAAATTTGTTGAGGGACAAAATATAGTTAGGGTAATCTATATTCATGCCAAATATTCAATGGATTGTTTTTGTTTTACTTGAAATTATGGTTAAATCAGACTGGTTGTGTCAGGCAGGAGACGTAAATGGAGGAAATATTGACAGTTCAGGTTACAGTAGCATTGCAGTTATGGATTGACTCATGGTACCAATTTGCCTTATTGATTGGTTGCAACTTGCAATCGCCGGAACGGTTAGGGATCATGGTATCGTCGTTATATTGTGATGGCGCGATGATCTAAGTGCTCATGGGTAGAGCTGTATTGGTAAAACGGTATACAAATATCAATACAATCAACCTATGGGAAGGAACATTACCGATATCTGTTATCTGATGTTTACTAACATGATTAGCGTTTAATCGGTTAGTGATTAATCACTTAAATGATCTTAGGACTAGAGCGGTTAAACGTTGCGGGCCAGCCCGGTTTCACGGGCCCAAAAATGCAGCCCAGCCGGTTCCAGCCCAGTCCAGCCCGGGTTCTGATCAGTGTCGGACCCGGGCCCAAATTTCCCAGCCCAGCCCGGATTCATTTTAGTGTCGTGCTCGGCCAGCCTAAAATAGCTAAGAAAATTATGACTTTCTTTTGATAATGCCGCGGAACACACACCAGACAGCCCGCCTAGTGTTGGGCTCGGGCTAGACAAACCAGGCACAGGCACAGCCTGGCCCAGCCCGGTCTCCATTTAGTGCCGGGCCTGGGCTGCACCACCCCAGCCCGGCCCGCCTCTGGCCCGGCCAAGTCCAACACACAAGCCCTACTTAGGACTCTGTACTATTAACGATTATCGAGTTCAAGAACATCAGCATCCTAAAATCGATCAAACTACATAACAAGAAATCGAGCTTCTGTTTCTGTACACTTGTTTACAAGTGTAATAGTTTGGGCCAAGTTTTGTATTTCGATTCTCGAAATTTCCAATGAATTTTGCTCAATCTATTCGAAAAGGCATACCAATGAAATTAAAAGATTTAATTACCGGATAGAATAAAATTTTACAATTTCATTTACAATCATTAGAAAATAAAGACGGAATTTTAAACAGCAGAGGCAGAGAGGGTCAATTCGCAACAGGAAATATTTTTTTGGGTATCAATTTCATGATGTTTAGTACAACTAATACTAGAATTTGAAATATTCCGCAACATGTTCTGTATTCCTAGAACTAATGATCACTACTCATCGTGAAACCGCCTGCCTACACGACCAAAGTCCGATAAACACCAGTAAACTACATACGGCTGTAGGTGAATCGAACTTGGATTATACCGTAAAGAAAAGAAGGCAGGAAAAGGAAAACGAAGCTTCAGCTAACACAAAACCAAGGCTTTTACAACACTGTATAGTACAGGAACTGTGCCAAGAACTCCAGAAGCATCAGCGTAACTATGTCCTACTGTAGTCACCCTCCACCGAATTTCTAAGACTATTGTGGATATGATGTCGGGCCGTAAGCAGATGCAGCAGGAGTCGCACTATAATCGTACGGTACATACCCCTCCTGCGAACCATATGAGCCACCGAGTCTAGCCTCAGCGCTGGCGCCACTGTCACCAGGAATTCCATAGTGTGGTTGACCAGTCTGGTAAGCAGGTGCAGCAGCAGCAATCCCGGTATCGTAAGTAGCCTGACTAGGATAGGCGGTTTGACTAGGATAGGTTGTCTGACTAGGATAGCTTGGCTGACTAGGATAGGCATACGGTCCCAAATACCTCGATACTGGGCTCAACGGGGACGGCAAGACTTGGTCTCCCAAGGGAAACTTTGTGTACGGACTTGAAGGTTTTTGAACTTTGGCAGGACGGGATGATGGTGGACCGCTGGTCGCGCCTCTAGCACCACCATCATTGGCTCGCTTGCTATGCATCACTCTGGCTGTAGTACCATTTTTTCTATCATTCTTGGCTCTCTCAAGTACAGCWAGACGCTTCCTCAAGCTTTCGACAGGAAATTCTTCCTCAATCTTATGGTCTTCTACACATTTTATAATAGATTGGATGGAAGCCGACTCCAAACTATTGGCTTTATCCTGAAGTATCAACCACCAATAAATAGAAAAAAAGCCATTGGTAATACTGATTGACAGCACTACCTACCAGCTGAAGAGAAAAGGCAAACCTAATCGTCTTACTAAATCCCATTTGATTTTGGTAATCAGATGATGTCGAATTTGTGAGAACTTTTCTTACAATAGGCAAAAAATATGAACTTTTCTAAAAATTACAGTAAATAAATGTTTTGAGGATCTGAAAGGAAAATTTTCTCATTGTATTTCAACATTCAATATTACGAGAACTTGATCGTCAAAGTTGGCGTCAATTGACCAACAAAGTTAAACAGGCACAATTTTGGGACAGAGGTAGTAATGTAGTATATATGGTGTAATAAACTTACAGTTGCTGAAGCACTATGATTGCCTTTCTTACGTATGTCCCTGGATTCCCTATCGGTTTTCTGCACAAAAGACTTCAGAAGTGACACGGGCTGAAATCTATCAGTCAAACCAGACTCAGTGGCAAAATAAACTGCCTCAACTTGCTTTCCATTTTTTACCAATTCTTCAATCAAATCTGCAAAGAAAAATAATTCCTCAAAATCTTTGTACAATTATGAATCTTAACAAGCAGGTAAGCACACATTAGTCTAGTCAAAATAAAAATGTTACGCTCTAAAAAAAAAATCAAAGTAGCCAACAGTCGCATGATATTGAACCATACATATACTTTGGAGAAGTATACAAGCCATACGTAAACCATCCAAGATCCCAGATAAGTATTTATGTAGAGCATGGGATACCCAAGTGATGAGGCCTCTTTGTAAGCAACTTTCTACAATCAGGTCTCCTAGAAGGGAAGTACATAACAACTCTAAAGTTCCCTGGAAGGTTGTGTAATGGGAAATCAATTTACGTCTACTCTGAGGCCATGCTATCATTATTGCAATTAACAATGGCCATAATGACTATAAGCTCCGCTCACAAAAACACTCTCCTAGAATTGCCTCTCTATTTCAGCGCTTTGTTACCACATTATAATATTATAGCAATCCATAGCAAGGTGTAGTTTAGCTATCTTGCTCGGACTCTTCATTTTACCTCACGTACCCGTGTCGGATACTGGACACTCGGACATGGGTGGGACACTTGGACACTTCATTTTAGACCAAAAACATGTATTTTTTTCATAAAATAGACGAATCCGACACTTGGACACGTACCCATGTCGGATACCTCTAACCGAGTCCAAGCAACATTAAGTTTAGTACACCGTGAGATGAAAAGGGAAATGAAGCCACATAAGAAAAGCAAGGCAATTGGATTTATATGGAATTTGTTATTAATCAACATCTGACAGCTTCTTAGAAAAACAGTGCTACTGCATAACAATTCTAGCTATATGCCCCACCCCCTTTCTCCCCAACATCCCCTAAAAATTTCTCGTCCTCATCACCATCACTCCATGAGAGCGGTACTTGCTTCTTTCCCTTCCCTCCCTATTTTCTTACAAACGTGAACTTAAATGAAACAAAAGACAGTTTTTCCCTTTCAGGTCCTAACTTCCACCTTCCAGTCTTCCACCATATATCCCCTCTCCACGTCCCCTACATGAACACACACAACGAGCATACACACACATAATGAAGTTTTCTCTTTGCATTCATACGTTTCACTTCATTCTCCTTCGTTCTCTTTCTATAGGTATTAATCCAAACAACTTGAACTGGTCATAGTGACATACTCTATTGTGCCGTAACATAGGCACTGGTACAACTAAGAGCACAATACAACGTCACTTGCATTACAAAAGAGTATGGTCATAGTCTGGCATTACAAACATTTGACAGTGTTGACATTTAAATTTGACACAAAAGTAAGATATTATTAAAACAATGATGAAGCGAACGATGGCAGAATCTTCATATGCAGACATTAAATAGATGTCGAATTCTTAGGTGGTTATGTATAAACGTAACTGAGATACCCTTAAAAGCACCTGAGCTTAGCTGATAAAGAAGTCAGAAAACAATTCTATCCCTTGTAAAGAAGTCGGAAAACAATTCTACCACTTTTAATCACACTACGACCTAAATATATACGAGAATTACACTCCAAGTCTCCAACCACACCCCCCAAATAACAGCAACATGGCACATCACCATAGTTACATTTCATCTTTTATACTGCGTAAGCCTTGATACAGAGCAAATATTTATAAATCAGGGTTTTAAAATTCTCCACATATATAAGCAGTGCACTCCAACCTTCAAAACCCCCATACATGAGCACTCCAACCTTGACCATATGTTGTCAACGTCCCAATGAATCCTCTTCAACCCCTTGCCCTCACCTCATCTAAACAACAATTTTTGCCTTCTTCCCCTCCACCCGCGGCCACGCCCCCACCCACACACATCACTGCAACACCAACTCTACATTGCCACCATGAACAAACTTGAATAGAGCAGACCACGACATTCACAAAGTTAGTCCGCATACTATGATCTGCATAAAATCTTGACAATATCCTCAACACCATTTTTTTTCAGCCCTCAAAGATGATCCTACTCTAGGATAGTTGCAAGGCAGTAAGCATAACCTGGTATCTTTCCTTCTCCACTCCCTACCTCTCTTAAACTATCTAGAAAGCTATAAACAAACAAAATTCCAAAATACTTAAACCCTGAAACAAACAATAATACCTATGCTGAAGGTTCATATTAGAACTCCAATCATAATTTTAAAAGTAAAACATGCTAGCAAAACTCGTTATATTGGCCAGGTAAAATCCTACAAGATCCTCAACCAAAAAGGAAATTTCCATCAAACGACACAACCTTTTATCTAATATAGTAATATTATAGTTGTAACCTTACTAGAACACCAAACCATAACAATCAGTCTAATTGGTTGTGATTTGGGGAGGATGCCCGGGCAAAATAAACAACAAAAATCTCATTTGAGATCATCTTATCACAAGAAGGCTTCATTCCAAGCTACATGATCCAGTTCATGATAGCTATAATGACTATGCAGCCTATGCTTAACACTTCAACAGTAATGACTATGTTTAAGCTTCAAGACGGTCTTAAACAATACTAACTCAACAAGCAATAACACAAATGCTCAATATACACATAACAACTGCGTTCAAACTTCTTCCACAAATAACACAAAGCAGCAAAAAACACAACTACTACATTGATCAAAAGCTTCAAACTTTACAATAAAGAACCAAGATTGAGAAGAAAACCTGCAATTTTATCCCCAAAAATGGGAATAGCAAGCTTAGCCATATCCCTCCTCCCACAAAACTCAAGCATCAACTTAATATAAAACTCTTCCTCAAACTTCTCCTTCAATCCAAACCCCAACAAAACCTCGATAAACATGGCCGCCTCGGCGGGACCCATCCCAGTCCCCTCACCAACACCTTCTAAACCCTCATTATCAGCCACCACCCTCCACTCCTTCAAAACCTCCTCGGCCCTCTCGACCGCCTTTATAGCAAAAACCCGACCCAAACCTGGGTTTCCCACATTCCCCTTCTTCAATTCCTCGGGTGGGAACATACTCCTAACCACCATTGAGCATGCCCACCTAGTATCAATCAACCCAGCCCGTTTCTCCTTCTTCATTTCCACAAATTCCCTCACTGCTTCCACCACAAACCTCTCAGAATCGACACACTCCGTAAACGATTTCGCCATTTTCTCCCTCAACGACGTCGTTTCCCTCCGTTTCTCAACCAACAACCTCATCAACGACCCGGGTTCCATTCTCCTACACATTGTCGTCAAAATATCCGGCAATGGCGTCGATTCATCAGGTCTCGGTTTCGACACTTCCAAAATTGCGACGCTTTTCTTGGTTTCCACTGTCGAAGAAAGCGAATTTAGCAATTCAGGGAGGGAATCTTCGCGGGTTTGGAGAGAATCTAGGGTTTGTGTGAATTGAGAATCTAGGGTTTGGAATTGGGTATCTAGGGTTTGGGATTTAATTTGGAGGGAATTTTGAAGATTGCTGAAATGGGTATTTAGGGTTTTGTAAAGGGTTGTGCAATTGGTTAAAAGGGTTTTTTGTTCTTCAAGTTTTGTGAAAAGGGTCGTGATTGTTTCTGGAATTTCTTCAGTTATTGTTGTTGTTTCCGCCATTGAAGAGGAGATTTTACAAGTGAATTGGATGTTGAGAAAATGAAGAGCACCGAATTGAACAAGGGAAGGGAGAAGAAACAGAGTTCAAAATGATTTTGTGTTGATTTATTTATTAGAAAAGAAAAGAGAAAAGAGAAAAGAGAAGGGTTACTATTGACCGGCACAGAGGAAGTAATATCTCGCTCATCAGAGTGGAAATTAACGAATTTTCAAGGAGGTCTTTCATTGGTGGTAGGGGTGAGCAAAACTGGATATCCGATACGGTTTTAGAAACCGTATCAGATATCCGGTTTTTTAAATCTCCTTTTTTAGTATCCTTATCCAATACGGTTTTTCCGTATATACGGAAACCGTATATCCGGTATCCGGTTTTCAGCCTCACTTATGTAATTTAATTTTTTTTTTTCTTTAATACTCCCTCCTATTAACTCTTTTGTTCCCCTTTCCTTTGGGCACAATACTTAAGGAATATATTAAAATATGCATAAAGGAGGTTGGTGGGGTTTGTAGATTGGAGAGAGGGTTAATTAATTAGGTGTTAA
>VHZZ01000007.1:557004-587074 GCA_009801015.1 Silene noctiflora
TAATGGTGAAAATAAAATAAAATAATGGTAGATATAGAACAATTTGCCCAAATAATTACCACGCATGCATTGCACGCGCCTAGAAAAGGAAAAAAATGCACCTATATATGTTTATGTGATTCATTTCCAACTTTGTTTAAATCTCTTTGATATATTTCTAAATCAGTAGGTCTCGTGAGACCGTCTCTCACTAATTTAGTGAGAGACATAATAGGAAAATAGAAAAAGCAGTGGGTCCCTCACCCCATCATGTGAGAGGTCTCTCAATAACGCTATTGAGAGACAGTCTCTCAGAAGTTTTTGTGTTTCTAAATAGTTTTAGGGTTTGAATTTTACTTTAGATCAACAGGATCCTAGGGTTAAGTTAGTGAGAGATATTCTTCTATATCACTTAATGTATTTTCTGTAATTCTTTTACTGTTGATCGTGATCCAAAATGACTCTTTAACTAGATTTACTCCTGTGTAATAATTACACGGGTTTACTATTAAAGTTACTGTAAACTATTTTTAATTAAATATGTACATTATTTCTATAAAAATAGTTTTAAACCATGTTACATCACAATTTTATTTTTATTGGGCTGATCTGCAAGGCCCAACTATACTTGTGACTCCTGACTTTGGATCATTTATACATGAACTCTGTGAATTTGTGATAAATTAGTTTTCTCTTTATTTCCTTTTATATCAATTTTCTTCTTTCGGTTCAGTTTAATCCTTGAGCGATCTAATGACCACAATTAGGGGTGGGCAAAATCCAGTCCGGACCGGAAAAATGGTCCGATCCGGATCATAATTAAAAAATTCGGTTCGGTCTCCGGTCCACCATTTTCTTAGATTCCGGTTTCCAGTCCGGTCCGTTCCGGGACCGGTTTTTTCTGGTCCGGACCGGATTGGAACGGAAAGACCGCATTTTATGTTTTTTTTATTTTTTTCCTTGAAAATATATATTATTCCGGTCCGATCGGGAATTTTTGGGCCGGAATTTGAAAAAGTGGGCATATTATGTCAAATTCCGGTCCGACCGGTCTGGTCCGGTCTTGGACCGGAAATTTTCGGGCCCGGTCCCGATCCGGAATTTTTATAATCTGGTCCGATCCCGGTCCATAATTTTTACCGATCCGATCCCTGTCCAAACCGGTTCCGGTCTGGTGCCCACCCCTAACCACAATTTCAAGCACTGCACAATTTCAACTGATTCAACACGAGAATTACCATATACCGATATACGGGCATATGTTAGGAAATAAAACAAGATATAAAACATCGTACGATATATCACTCCCTGCAGTAATTATTACGTGAGACGATTTCACACGGTAAAACAATTCATTTTTATAAAAATCACTCGTTAATAAATAAAATAAATGATTTTTTTTCAGAAAAAAACCATCTCATGGTATGAGACTGTCTTATCCAAACATTACGCCCCATACAAAAATCAAATTCCATTAACTTTAACTCTTTATATTAGGAAAAATCACCAAATTTTGTTCAAACAAGATCAAATGTCACTAAAACGGTTTATTTGTATAAAAATCACTCGTTAGTAGATAATAATAAATAAACGATTTTTTTCTAAAAAAGGACCGTCTCATGGTATCACTCCATCTTAATCGTTATATGTTTTTTCTTTATGATATATTATTTTCTACATTAATTATTATGTGAGACGGTTTCACACGATTTATTTATATAAAAATCACTCGTTAATAAATAGTACTAATAAATAAATAATTTTCTTCTAGAAAAGGACCATCTCCTGGTATTGACACCGTCTTAATCTAGAATATGTGTATTCCCTAATAATATGCCCCATACAAAAATCAAATTCCATTAACTTTAACCCTTTATATTAGAAAAATCACCAAATTTTGTACAAACAATATCAAAAGTCACTAAAACGGTTTATTTTTATAAAAATCGTTCGTTAATAAATAGCAATAAATAATTGATTTTTTTCTAGAAAAGGACCGTCTCATGGTATGAATTTTGTGTATTTTCTAACAGTATACACCATACAAAAATCAAATCCATTAACTTTAACTATTTATATTAGAAAAATAATAACCAAATTTTGTACAAACAAGATATCAAAATCATGAAATAAATAAATTATTTTCATCGAAAAACACAAATTAATACATCATGATTTTCATCCATATCAGAAAAACTCCTATTAAGAACATTATCATTTTTATTACATTGAACTAATTTATTAGGAGCCGCAAATCGCATAGAAAACGAGCGTGACAAATTATCGACCTCATCGTCCCACCTCGACCCGTGATCAAAATTTTGTGCATACGAGTCAGGGTCGTAATTAGTAAGGTGCATTTTACCACCATGTGACATATAACAATCGAAAATTCTAATATTTTTCCGTTTTCTCATTATTTTCTTCCATAACGATTTCCACCTTGATGGACGATTAATATTATTATTTTCACGACCTAGACGAATTATATCTACGGTCGATGTGGAACAACAAAAACTTCTTTTCATCTCCATGGCCAAAATTGATTATGAAGCTCCAATTTTTTTAATTTTTGGTGTACAGAAAGCCAGCGATTTTGATACTGACGGGATTTTTTTTTTTTTTTTTTTGTAAGCGAGTTTGGAATGGATCTTTGGTAAGGAAGGAGTTGGAGTAATGAAGCAAATAAAGTGATAAAAAAGAGAGATTATTAGGGAAAAATAGGAGTAGATTAAGTGAATGTGACATTGGTTTATATAGGTAGAGATGTTGAGATTCATTTGTCAATGTGAATGGATTAAAAAAACATATAAATGTATGTAGGGGTGTTCACCTGTCCAGAATCGGACCGGACCGGACCGCAAAGACCGTGGACCGGACAACCTAATAATTCAAACCCGGAGATCGGACCGGTTAGGTGGGAACCCGGACCGGACCGGACCGGAACCCTTTAGGTCCGGTTTTTTCCGGGTTTGGACCGGACCGGTTACATTTTTTAAGGTAATTTGAGGTAATTTTTTTTGTTTGGACCGGACCGGACCGGACCGGAGACCGGCCACAATATTTATATGGGCCCGGAGACCGGACCGAATTGTATTCGGTCCAGACCGGACCGGACCGGCCAGTCCAGGTCGGTCCGATTTACCGGTCCGGTCTACTTTATGTGCAGCCCTAAATGTATGTAGCACTTTAAAACATTTACTAGTGTTGGGGTATGTTCTTTTTTCTTTGGGGTTGCTTTGAATTTGAGTTACCCATGTTTGACCTATTTTTTTACACATTATTGTGTGATTGTGAAATAATATGGTTTTAATAAATTTTTATGGTTCTATTATGCACTCAATTTAACCTTTAAATAAAGGGTAATGATAAATACAGCCCTTAGGGTTGCATTTAAGCATTAAATACTTTTCAAATTTGGTATTAATTTTGGAATTAAGAACCAAATTACACATCCACCGATGCAATTAATGCATATATTAAGTATTTGTTTTTTTTAGCTTCTTAAATACAACCCTAATTAGTAATTATAGTGTAAGATCGTTATATGTTTTTTACACATTATTGTGTGATTGTGAAATAATATGGTTTTAAGAAATTTTTATGGTGTTATTATGCACTCAATTTAACCTTTAAATAAAGGAATAATATAGAATAAAATAAGTAATTATGGTGTAAGATCGTTATATGTTTTTTCTGTATGTTAAATATATACCTCATTTATTAATTCTTTGCAAATTGCAATAATAAATGAGATATTAACCAATTAAGGATGATCTTATAATAACGTAAGACAGACTTATTTCATAACTGAAACACGATAATATTGCATCGTGTGAATTTATTATTTTCAGGTAGATTTTGGGAGTAAGGACTAAGGAGAGAGCAATTAGAGAGTTCAAACAAATATTTATCTTATATATTCAAATGATATGATATTTGTTTCGTTTTAAACTTAGGACGAATAATACCGTTTTAAATGAGAATTTGCGTACAGATTACTAGGTTTATTATACTTGAATTATAGGGGAGGACTTTGGTTAGGCTCCATGTGATTAGCTTAATAAAGAAGTCTCAATCACTCAAGTATAGTATTTCACTTGTGATTCTATTATGAATAATGGTGACAGTTACTCCATTATTCTCATAATCCACATTTGCTGAGTCATAGCCCATTGGAACGACAGAAGAAACAATTAGGTACCAGACTTAGTGGAAATACAATTAATTTAACGAAGCGTCTTGTTTGTGACAGACACTACGTTATAAGCTGAAGACGGATAGTGTTCCTCTCACAATAAGGCAGGTAGGAGGGCAAGTGGGGGAGAAATGAAGCAACCTATGAATAGTGTCACTTACATACTGTGAGAGAGGCACTATTCGTCTTCAACTTGTGACGGATAGTGCCCATTTTCAACGAGAATTTGTGTTAATTTAATGGGTCTAACAAACAACGGCTAGTACACATAAATAATTGCAACTAGTCTTAAACCCGTGCAAATTGCACGGGCATGCTTTTTTACACTTTTTATTATAAAACTAATATATAGGATAAATTTTTATAATAGTTAATTATCTTCTTTCAAAATTATTATCTTAAAAATAAATTTTTAAAATAAAGTAAAAAAATCTCTGTTTTCTTGTTAAATAAATTGAAATTACAAATCTAAATGTTGATGAGTTATAAGTCGTATTTTAGTTTTTATATTTAAATTATAAATTTTATTTGCAATTAACGTAAATAAGCATAAGGGTCAATTGGCCCGGTAGTCATTGTAGTGTGTATCTTTTTGTTAATTAAATTAGAATTACTACTTTGTTATGTTACTCGAGCAACATCAAAAAAATAAAAAAAGAATAATAATAAAAAAAACCGAGTTACCTATCAAGCCAATTTATTAGGATGAAAATAAAACAAAATTAGTAAAAGTGAACAGTTTCGCATAGTTGCATACCCGTGCAAATTGTTAAATTCGTTTAGTTAAACTCGTGCATATTTGTCTTCAGCTTGTGACGGATAGTGTCCGTCACAAACAAGATGGTTTGTCGAAATGTATAGTAGATTAGTAGAGCAATAAGATAATCAAAACTTAAAAGAAAAAAGGATGAATTTAGAGGGCAGTATAGGGGATTAGGGGGTCACTGGTCAGTCCAAGTTGGCGCAAAATTTGGATCATAAAAGTTTAATCAACAAATAATTTAATCAAAATCACATGATTATCCACGTGACTTTGGGAATTGAGACGTCAGATTAAGCAGAATTAGCATGTTTACTTTTATTATTAACCAAACAAATTGAGAGTTTGACAAAAGTAAAAAGAATGATGCAAATTTGACAATAGTCTAATCTTATCGATCTCTCCCTCTCAGCATTGTTTCTTTACACAACACCTTATTCTTTTTGGCTAAGCTCAATCAAAGCGTCTTATTTATAACGGACATTATCCGTCAAAATTGAAAACGGATAGTGTCCATCTCACAATAAGGCAAGTTGGAGGGCAAGTGAGGGAAAAATGGAGCACCGTATTAGTAGTATCACTTGCATATTCTTTTTGGCTAAGCTCAATTTACTCAACTTGTATTGGGTAAGGAGCTACATTTTTAGCTGCATAATTTCGGAGAATTGCGCGCGCGATCTTTTCATTTCTGTTTTTAGTTTCATTTGGTACTTTAATACAATTTCCTGCGTGTCGAATGTTGGAGTCTCGTATTTAGTTTAAGATACGTTTTTAGGTGTTTAGAAAACGTATCGTTATTCTGCATAATCAATGTATCCTGCTACATGAACCAAACTATCAAATAAGTCTCTTTGAGAAGTGTTAGTCTACAAAAACCGCTTCTCATCTTTAAGTTTGATATTGATTGTCTTTTGCTTTCAATAATCGTATTGCTTACTTTTATTGCTTTCGTGTGCCAAACTTTGATAATCGTGACTAGGATTCCCGACACACACCCCGAGTCTCGAGAAACGTGCTAGTGGGCGATCCCTCACTAATACGAGACCCTTGTTGCTTGCATTCTTGCCCTAGAGTCGGGTAAGGGTCCGCACCACGATCCGGCTAAAGTACTGGACCGTGACACATTGCTTGTTTTGGCAAAGTAGTACTGCTTTCGTCCAGGTTATTTGTTTGCTTTTGGTTTTAACACAAAGATAGAGGCCGGGAAGACGAGGGAATCAATTATTAGATGACAAGTAGACTAAATTGAGTGTGCAAGAATCAATTGTTCATCAAAAACCTTCATATAATAGAAAGACAAACAACTAACCGAGACATCTAAAAATGAAATAAACAAACAAATGAGTAAATGACCAGGACGAAGGGAGTAGACGTTTAGTAGAGATTATTTGTATTAAGTTATTCATGAGTACTTAAATCAGTTTGTAAAGGACGGTTCTAAATTAATTAGAGGTTTCGAGTTTGAATTCTGGGAATACAACAAGTTAAAACTTATGATTGAGAACTTTATTGCTATACTGGTCTCTCCTAACTCAAATTCAAACTAAACCGGATAATATACAATACACCAAACAAAAAGCAAACATGATTGTACGGAGTAGATATATGTTTACACACTTAAAAACGTGACACAACGATAACATACACGATTCGAACCCAAAATTGTAGGAGTCCATTTATCGTTTTTCCAAGTGTAATTTTTTTTTTTTTTAAATGTAAACTTATTTTTCTTTGACGGGGAAATTCGGAGTTGTCACCTTGTTAGCAGGTGCGCATTGGATAAACTAAAGATATTTGTGATAAATTACAAAACGTATATACCATATTAACAACCACTTTATTAGGATGGTAGACTCGGAAGTCTAAAATTTATCACAAATTTATAGTCTAAAATCCTAAAATGACTCCTAAAACGGTACTCTAGAAATGGCTCGAATCTAAAATCATTGAGAAGAGATTTTAAGCAAGGATAGTGACAAAGCACCACCATAATTAAAGAAAAAGAAAAATAAAAAGAATGAAATATTATTTTTCGTTTTCGCGGCAAAATTTTAAGGGTAGGTGCGTAATTTTATATGTATTTATATTTATTCAATTAAAATTACTTAACCATACTAAATTTTATCAAAATTTTAACATCAAAACAATTTATTTAATATTAGCCTAATTTATACGGGTACTAAATTATCGGTAAATTGAATTGTTTCGTTGTGGATTCCGATAATATCATGCCTAGGTGTTCCTTGAACAAAGATCTTGGTTGTAACTTTCGAATTTTTCCACAAAAATGGACAAAAAGTTAGGAAAATTCAACTGATTTGTTTTACTATTAACTAGGGGTGAGCAAAACCGTATATTCGATACGGTTTTGAAACGGTTTTAAAAATCGCAAAAAACACTATACGGATCCGATTCGGTTTAAATGTATATATGGTTTTCGGGTACCCGGAAAAACCGTGTATACGGATATGGTTTGGCAACAAATGCCCAATTAAACATTAAACATTGTAATTATTCAAGAGCTAATAATTACCTATAACATGACCGCCTTTGGCGAAGGGCTAATTATTGTTTATTGAGATAAGTTACTAAAAAATATCATAAAAAATATTAGAAGAGTGGGAGTTGAAAGATGAACTTTGCAATTTTTAACTTTTTTTATACAAAAACTTTAAACCGTGTCAGAAATCGTATATACGGTTTCGTTTTTGCCGATCCGGATACGATACGGTTTTTATAAAACCGTATCGTATTTACGGATTTTCATATCGTGTATAAGGAAATCTGTATAATTCAAACCGTATACCATATCGTATCCGTATTATAAAACCGTATCGTATATTTTTACTCACCCCTACTATTAACTATGAATCTATGATTAATTATGAAAGGTTAAGTTCCTAAATTACCCTTTATTATTAGTTAGTTTGAAATTTTAATTTTAGTGAAGGAAAATGAAAGTACCTATATAACTTACGATAATATCCCGGTGGCGTCCACTTTGAGTACCACCCGGTGGCACCATCTCATTTTATTTTAAAAACAAAGTTCAAACAAATAAGGCTTGGGTTACCGTCATGCGTTGGGCTTAGTCCATATTAGGCCATTTGTGCTATTTGGATCAGCCAGTTTTTCCTTACTTGGCTATAACATACTCCGTATCTGATCGGAAAAATGGATCGGATCGACCATTTAGCTTGGAGAGAACCCGGAATGGATTCATTTAGATCTCGTTTTCAGTCCATACTTTTTGAAGTTTCGGTTTTCAGTTTGATCCTGTCCAAGAATGGTTAGTTTCGGTCCGGACATAATGGTTCGAAATATAAATGTTTTATGACTAATTTTCGCAACTTTATAAAGTAATCAAGTATTTGTACAAAAAAAAAACGTAATCAAGTATTTTATCTTCAAAAGATCGGACCGGATCGAAAAATACGGGTTCGGTCTTATCCAAGACTGAAATGTTTACGTCTAGTCCTCGGTCCACGTAAATGTTTTTTCGGTTTTCGATTCAGTCCGCCCCGATCTGGTTTTGGACCAATGAATAATTTTTTTGTTTTTTTTTTTCTCAAACCGTCTTACATATAAATAAGGGTAAGATTATTAGTAAGACTCACTTAAATTTTAAGACTCTGCCACAACAACTTTTCACTAACTTTTATTATTATTTTATTGTTCAGACTCACCTCGACTCACCTTAGATTGTAATATTCTACTACATTTTTCTTATGAGGTTTTAAATAAAAAGGAAACAAATATAAAAGTCTAACACATGGAAGTCATTATTGGATGTCCTCACTAAAAAGGAGAGCCAAGACTCAAGTAGAGTTTTATGTCGAGTCTTGAATTTTAAGTTTCAATTTAAGACTTTACTAAGACTTTGTTCGATTATTATCAATTTTAGGTGAGTATTGTCTTAAAATTACTAATAATCTTACCCCAAAAGAATGACTCGAAATTGAGCAACTCAATTTAGACTATTGATATAGTGTCATTTAAACTTGAATCGAGCTTAATTATGCAAATGCTCTTATTTTCAATCTTCACGATAATTTTCAAAGTGAAATTTTTACTATAACCTATTAATAGCAATGTTTGGCTTACCATAATTTCAGCAAGTCTTATTTGAAACAGTCAGAAGCTTGTAACGCCTCACAACAACACAACCCTATTTCGTTTTTAACATTATTTAAGTCAGGTAGAATCGTCACAAGTTTGTAATCGCGACTACTCACCAGTAATAATTTGTATCACAGAGCACGGATCAGAAATCTGATCAAAAGTGCTAGTTCGGATCGAGTTTTCATATTAAAATTCTTGAAGTCAGATATCCATATCCAAACCAAATGTTTCGGATATCCAAAATAATCGGATCGGACGTCCATATTTTGAAATTTACTTTAAATTAAGTTTGAAATACGATCATATTCATCGTTTTACATGATGTTTTTTTAAGTATTCTTACTCCAATGTTCTTGACATAAGATTTAAGAACCACTTATACATTTCTCTAATATTTTAAACTTTAGTTAAGTTTTTGTATCAGATAAAACTGTATTTTATCTAAATTATACTAGAAAATTATAGTTTCGGATCGGATATCCAGTTGTTAATTCTAATATCAATATCCAGACTAAAACTAAATATTTCGGATCAGATATCCAATCTAAACTTAATTTTCGGATCGAATATCCATACATTCGAATCAAATACGAATCGAATATCGAATCAGTTTGGATAATCGAATTTTTTTGCTCTGTCATAACTCACATGATACATCAACCACCTCAATATTGACAACAAAGCGTCTCCCTTGTGACGGGTCACAAATGAAGACGGGTAATGTCACTCACAAAACGAATAGGAGGACAAGGTGGGGACACCCCTACTTGCTTTCCTCTCTCCTCTATTTGGTTCTTTTGTCTCACAATTTGGTACCCGTCTTCTCATTTGTGACGGATCGTATCCGTCACAAATGACAATTAGTGTATTGACAAATAGAGGAAGCTACACCCCATCCTAGATTCCTAGCTAGTCCCAATACTAATAATACATCTTATTATATTGATCTTTGAAGTTCCCAAAACATAAACCCCCAAACAATTCAATCAAATCCCTCACATCTCACATCTCACATCTCAATTCACATATATTTCACCAAAATCCTCTTCACACCAAACCTTAATCAATCAATCAAAAAAAAAAAAAATGTCAACCCCATTTTCACCATGGATTATTCCACTTTTAATCATAATACTACTCCCAATACTAACAAAAATAATCTCAAAAAAATTATTTTCAAAACAAAAACTCCCTCCCGGACCACCAAAACTCCCCATAATAGGCAACATACACCAACTCGCATCCAAAACAACACCACCACCCCAGTGCCTACGACAACTATCCAAAATTTACGGACCGATAATGCATTTACGTATAGGGGAGGT
Source organism: Silene noctiflora (assembly GCA_009801015.1). NCBI lineage: Eukaryota > Viridiplantae > Streptophyta > Magnoliopsida > Caryophyllales > Caryophyllaceae > Silene > Silene noctiflora. Next base: position 567,389 of record VHZZ01000007.1, read on the forward strand.
ACCTACAATAGTAATATCCTCGGCCGAGTTGGCCAAGGATATTTTACGTACCCATGACATAAATTTTGCAAATAGGCCAGAATTGTTGGCAGGAAAAGTTATGTATTATAATTGTACTGATATAGGGCTTGCTCCGTATGGTGAGTATTGGAGACAAGTTAGGAAGATTGCTACGGTTGAATTGTTTACATTTAAAAGGGTGCAATCGTTTCGAGTTATAAGGGTAGAAGAAGTGTGTAAGTTTGTTAAGGGTATTGCTTTGGAGTGTAAGGTTGGTGATGGTTGTGTTAATTTTAGTGAGTTGGTGTTTGGTCTTAATTTCAATCTCACTTCCAGGTATGTCTAAATTCCGGAGAAATACCTGTGTACTCCGAGAGGACGTTGTTTTTACATTTAGAGGGGAGGACTCTGAGGAGGATGGTCCTCCTCCTTTGGTAGGGGTGAGCAAAATCGGATATCCGATACGGTTTTAGAAACCGTATCGGATATCCGGTTTTTTAAATCTCCTTTTTTAGTATCCTTATCCGATACGGTTTTTCCGTATATACGGAAACCGTATATACSTTTATTTTTTTCCTTTTTTAGTATCCTTATCCTAAGCTTCTTTATCATTTTGTCTTTATTTGATTTATTTCACTGCTTCTGTTTGACATTTTACTTACCTCATCTGCAATTCTGCATGTGAGTATGTGACCCACATACCTTTATTTTTTTCCTTTTTTTGGTTAATAAATGTGCCACTTCAAATTGAGATATTAAAGAAGAGTCCCTCTTGTTTGTGACGGTCATAAACTTGTGACGTTTCATAACTCTCTTCCACTTACCCTCCCACTCGCTCCTTCCATTTGCCTCTTTGTCTCACGTCACAAGCTTGTGACGGATTTTGTCCGTCACAAATGAGAATTTATGATTAAAAAAGCAAATTCTTGTTTCAGGGATAATTTGTGTGACTCTTTGGGTAAGATTGTTGTATGAATTTACATTATTATGCATCCTACCAAGATCTTTTAAAGGTGTATTTTTTAAAAGGAAAATGATAAATACAACCCTTAAGGCTGTATTTTAGAAGCTAAAAAAGGAAACAAATACTTAATATATGCATTAATTGCATCAGTGGATATGTAATTTGGTTCCTAATTTCAAAATTAATACAAAATTTGGAAGGTATTTAATGCTTAAATACAACTCTTAGGACTGTATTTATCATTACCTTTTTTAAATTATTTTTTTTATAGAAATGGAAAAAAGTCGAGTTAAAGTGATGCCTTAAAGACTAAGTAAGTCAACGTAAAAAGATAATTTTGAGATAGTAGTATATAATTTCCCGGGAGTCTATTTCCTAAAAAGAAATGGAGAGACAAGTTCCTATTAATGGTTCGGATCGTATTTTGACAACATCTAACGGTTTTAAATTTAGCATAAAAATAAAGAAAAATGGAGATGAAAGGGGAAATTATTATTTAAAGAGATTGTGAGAGAAAATGAAGTGAAAAGAAATGAAGAGGATTCATTTTCATCTTCATGCTTGATTTTCATTGTTTTTTTTTTCAAGCTTCTTTATCATTTTGTCTTTATTTGATTTATTTCACTTTTTCTTTTTGACATTTTACTTACCTAATCTGCATCTGCAATTCTGCATGTGAGTATGTGACCCACATACCTTTATTTTTTTTCCTTTTTTGGTTAATAAATGTGCCACTTCAAATTGAGATATTAAAGAAGAGTCCCTCTTGCTTGTAACGGTCATAAATTTGTGACGTTTCATAACTCTCTTCCACTTGCCCTCCCACTCGCTCCTTCCATTTGCCTCTTTGTCTCACGTCACAAGCTTGTGACGGATTTTGTCCGTCACAAATGAGAATTTATGATTAAAAAAGCAAATTCTTGTTTCAGGGACAATTTTATGGTTAAATGTAATCACAATAGTCATTACATTTGACTGTAAAATGGTTATAAAATCCCGTCTTATTGCTTCTGATTAAAGAATAGTAAGTCTAGCTTAAAATGTTAAAACAGGTCAAAAACTAAGTAACTTGTCATGCGATTTAGCATATATTTGACCCGTCTTAAACTTAAGACGAATAATAACCGTCTTAAATGAGAATTTGTGAAAAGCCGAAACGTAATTTTTTTTTTTAGCAAATTTTAGTAATAACGAGAGAGTATTGAATGTGTCTCATAATTTGGTCGGTCGTAATATATATTGTGTACCTTGTTGTAGAGCTATGTTCAGCAAGAAGGGGATAGATCAAGCAGCATTTAGAGAATTGGTAACCAAAATGTCAAAGGCATTTTCAGGGTTTGCAATAGAAGACATTTTCCCATCTATGAAATTATTACATTCAATATTTGGTATGAAGAAAATGCTTAAGGAAATGGCCCAAGAATCCAACAGATTACTTGATCCCTTGATTAATGAGCACAAATCAAAAATAAGGCAATTACAAAAAAAAGAGGAAAATTTGGTTGATGTTCTTATGAAATTTCACCAAGATAATGTACTTGACCCGTCTCAGTTCTCCTTGTCGACCGACAACATCAAAGCCATCATATTGGTAATTATTTCGAATATTTACTATTATTGATTCGATTTTGTTGAAATTAATCCGTTAACTGGGCAAATTGGCATATTCTGGAGCCCTATTGGATGCCTTAAAAGGTTTCAGATGATAATTCATGCCAGCTGACCCTAAATCGTTTTGGAACTAAGACTTTGTTGTTGTTGTTGCGGCGTTTTGTTCAAATTATGTCGGAAGATCAAAGAGATTGAATACTCAAGAGACGGTGAATTGAGTATGATGGCGTGTAGTTTATTTTACCGAATTCTTTGTGATAGATCATGTCCTATTGTAAAATTTTCTCGAATTATGTAGGAAATATTTGGTGCTGGAAGTGAGACATCCTCAACGACGATAGAATGGGCAATGTCAGAGCTCCTAAAGAACCCGAAAGCAATGAAGAAGACACGAGAGGAGGTTAGGCGAGTATTTGATGGGTACGAAACAATTGATGAAACGAAGTTAGAAGAGCTCAAATACTTGAAGTCAGTGATCAAAGAAACTCTAAGACTACACCCTCCTGTACCACTTTTGGTCCCTAGGGAATGCATCGAAGATTGCCAAATCCAAGGTTACGACATACCTTCAAAAACCCGAGTTATAATGAACGCTTATGCCATCAGTCGAGATCCTAAATATTGGCCTGACCCAAATGTATTTAAGCCTGAAAGGTTTGAAAACTCGTCAATTGATTTTAAAGGTAACGACTTTGAGCTCATTCCGTTTGGTGCTGGTAGGAGAATGTGCCCGGGTTTGACACTAGGTGTGGCTAACGTCGAGCTCCCGTTAGCTATGTTGCTCTACCATTTCGATTGGAAGTTGCCCGACGGAATGAAGGGAGAAGATCTAGACATGGATGAATTGTTTGGAATTACAATGAGGAGGAAAAATGACTTGCATATCATTCCTATACCCTGTTCATCTTTTGTTATGTAATTTGCTCTCAATCTAAGTTCAGTTTTAATGTTTTTGCTAGACTTGTTATTCAATCAGTCTCGTTTAGGGCTGTCAATGATAAGAGCCGGCTCGTTGAGCCCTCGGAATCGGCTCGGTCAAAGCTCGGCTAAATACGAGCCGAGCCCGAGCTCAGTAAGGCTCGGCTTGGAAGCTCGTTTGGGCTCGTTTATAAATTTCTTTTTGTATAATCTTTATATTGTAGTATTATTTTTATTTTAAATTATATGTTCCGAGCTTGAGCTAAAAAATTCGAGCCGAGCCCGAGCCCGAGCCCACCCGAGCTTGAGCTCAGCTCGATTCGTTTACACCCCTAGTCTCGTTTTTGTACATTTGTAATAAATTGATCTATCTTCGATTAGATTATCCCATGCCGGAAAAAAAAGTAATCCAAAGTATCTATTTACAATATACTTGTGTAATACCGATTTAAACAAAACTTAAGTGATAGATCGATTCAGTGTTATTGGGCTAAGTTGTAGGACCCTGGGAGGCTAAAGCAGTATTTGGGCTAATTCCATGATTAAATCCAAATCACTTGTTAATCCCCATCCCAATCCTCCAACATAGCAAATTCACAACCTATGTTACTCAGACTTGTTTCGAAAAATCCGACACAAGTGCTTGTCTAATTGTTGGACTCACGTATCTTTACCAAAGATTAGCAAATTGGCTTAAAATGAGGAATCCTAGTGTCATACATAATTATTCGTGTCCTAATGTTAAGTATCGGACAAGGTACGCGAGGGAATAAATGATAAAACAAATAAGATAGGTGGATGAGACAAAAATCAAAATACCTAGGAAATACGTGGCGAATTCTTATCCCATCCACCTATATGCTACTCCCTCCACACACTTATTTTCACCTCATTTGCTTTATTATAGTTTTAAGACGGCACTTTAACCGTATTTTTCAACTTCTACATATTATTTTTTTTCTTGAATTTTTTTTCGTCCGTTTTACACTTAAAACAGATATAATCGAAGTCCAACTAAAAGATGACTACACATGCCACGTGGGCCATTTCTTAGGTTTCCATGAAACCATTCTTCCTTTATATCTGGGACAGATTAGAAGATAAATACAAATTCTCATTCAATACGGATACTATTCGTCACAAGTTGAAGACGGATAGTGTCTCTCTCACAATATGAAAGTGGCAAATCAAGTGGGAATTAAATGGAGCACTCCATTTGCCCTCCCACTTATAATATTGTGAGACTGCTACTATCCGTTTTCAGTAGACCTGACAAATCGGGTCGGGTTTGGGTCGGATCAGTTCGGGTCATTCATTTATTTCGGGTTAATTCGGGTTGGCTCTGGTAATTTCGGGTTGTTAGTCGGGTCAGTTTCGGGTCAAGCAGGTCGGGATATTTTGGATCGGGTCATTTTCGGGTCAATGAATAAGAGAGAAAAAGCCATTTCATGTCTTTTCGGTTCAATTACAGTTATATTTTGTCGGGTCATTTTCGGGTTGGGTGGTTTTAGAACGGATCATTTTCGGGTCGGGTTAGTTACGGGTCAAGAAAGCTCGGGTATGTTCGGGTCGGATCGGGTTTTCGGGTCACATTCGGGTGATGTAGTTCGGGTCATTTCGGGTCTCGGACCAACCTTTTCGGGTCGGGTCAAAGGGATCAGGTTGCTTTTGCCAGATCTAGTTTTTAGCTTGTAACGGATAGTGTCCGTCTTCCACGAGACATGTTGAAAGATAAATTAGTTGCCAAACAACAGAAAAGAAAACTCGAACAACAATTTGTGGATTAGTCACATTCAACATGAATCTTTTCTTTTAGCCTAAAAAATGAGAGATCATTTTAGGAAGATGTCCAAACCTCGTGAAATATAGACAAAAAACGAGAAAAGACGCAGCCACTGACAACATGCATACTCATCAACTCGTAACCTCCACCTAAATTCTCCAAACGACAAGATTGTACACATCATGTAGTCACTAAAATCTCAAAGAAGTTATCTGCTTTATTGAACTAAATCTCGGTTTCAAACTCGATCTCAAAATCAGTTGTTTCCATGAGTGACTTGAAGCCGTAACAAGAACTCTCAAACACAAAAGCATTCTTGTTACCATATATAGTCTTGAGATACTATTCAAGAGTTAGCTCTGTTATTTTAGGCTTAATTTTTCTAAACTTAATTTATAGAAGCTGAACTTTTCGAACTAAACTTATATGAGTTGAACTAAACTTATACAAGCCTAAGTATTTTGAATAAAACTTATAAGTCTGAACTAAACTTATATAAGCTTAACTTTTCTCAATTTAACTTATAAAAGCTGACTTGACAGAACAAGGGTTTATAATTTGAGGCGAAATTTTTCCGAGAAAGTAAACCATTAATACAATAAAATAAATTAAGAAAATAAACAGTCGGTCTTGCTTGTGACTGTCACAAACTTGTGACTTCTTACAACCTTCTCCACTTGCCATCTCACTAGCCATTTTGTCTCATGTCACAAGTTTATGACGAAACTAGTTTTAAGCCCGTGCAAACTTGCACGGGTTTGTTTATTTAACAATTGTTATTATTAAAATTGATAAAATAGATTAATATCTAAACTTAAATGCACAAAATATAGTCTAAAAAAAACATACAATAATTACTATAAAGATACAATTTATATTGAGAACCTAATAACGTTATAACTTTTTGGAAATTTCGATATAAATATATTAGGTGTTATATTAGATATGAACTTGATAATTTAAATGAATGTAACGATGAAACGATAGGAAAGTAATTAAATAAGGCTAAAGAACATGGGGGTCCCATACTAAAAAAAAAAAAAAAAAAAAAAAAAACTGAAAAGAAGCAACCAATCAAAATAATCTAAAGGACTCGGCTTTTATACTATTTAGATTTGTGTTTTAACAAAAAATTTCAATTTTATTTCCTCACAATTGCTCCATAGTTTTGTTAGAGTCCCCACTCCTCTTTACTTGATTCTTTTACCCCACTCTCCTTTTTCCCTTATTCCCACCAATTATATAAACAATTTCACAAACAGAACATATTCCCTTGCCCAACCTAAAAAAAAGGAACACTACTCAAAACAATGTGCCACCAAACAAGATTTTCACTCCCCACCCTTGAGGGACTATCAACAAGGGGTATGACAAGGAGGTTTTACACCCGGCCGCCGCCTCTTGCTGTCGCTCCCCCCTTACATCCACCACAAGCGACAGCAAACAAGGCGGCGGCCAGCAGTGATGGTAGAAAACTATGTCTTTGTTCACCAACAAGTCATCCAGGTTCGTTTCGATGCCGGTTTCATCATGCAGAGTATGAATGGTGCAAGATGAAATTGAGTCCTAGGTAAGAAACTGAGATAGAGTATAGTTATACTATAAGAGCAAAATTCTGTAAGGAAAAGTCTGTGTGTAACTTATACTATAATTATATTATATGTACTCCTTAGTTTATGATAAATAGCAAATTATGATATGAATGGTATTTCAACCTAGTTTATTACTTGACTATTATTACAGTAGTATACTTTATCGTCTTAGTCATTTGTTTACCTTTCTCTAACAGTAAATTACTCCCAAAGAAACACCCAACATATTCATATTTATTCACAACACAAGTTCATATTAAAATTTTAGATACAGTATTTTAATTTTTAATTCATTTTCTTCTTATAATCCGAGTAAACTAAAAAGGACCATGTTAGGTAAAACGAATTTAAAAAAGAATTCAGTACTTTAATTTATTTTGATTATCTTTCACTATCAGGTTATTCTGAATTCAGACTGTGTTACACAGTAGGGTTATATAATTTTCCGCTTGAATTTTAATACTGCTGCATTCTCGAATATCAACCTGAGAACTCTAATTGAGTTGCAATCAATCCTAAATCCCCGGTTGTAATTTAAAGAAGATTTGAAAGTATAACTTAACGTTATACCTCCGTCTTAATCGACAAGGCTAAACAGTTTCAATAAATTTTAACTAGAATTTATCCATATGATTAAATGAATTATAACAAGTAATGGTGGCCTATGTTACGGAATGACACTTCATTTTAAATCAAAATATGCATATTTTTCATAAAAAATGATCCGAGTTCGATACACACCCATCTCAGACACGTATAAACAAGCATGAGCAACATAGATGGTGGCTTGTTTAAGGTTTTCCATATGTGGATGAGCACATATGCCGACATTGAAAGGTGTGCCGGTGTATACATTTGCGTATTTTATGCTGAAAAGAAGACAGATGGCAGCTGAGAAAGTGACCGCAGATAGTGACCCAAACTATCACAGTCATCCTTCAATTTAATTTTAATTTATTACAGGGTAGAAAAAGTTGCAAATACCTCAAGATTTTGGAAACTAAATTTGGTTCAAATGATTCCTCTTAAGGCAAGTATAACCGTCTTGAACTTAATACGAGTTACATGTAAATTGACCGATGGTTATATGCATACAATAACGAAATTTTAAATAATTAGCACAATAAGATTGAATGAAACTTATCTAGTAAAATGAGCTTGGAAGAAGCACGCCACTCCGAATGGCTTGATATACGGAAACAAGCGATCCCCCATGTTATGTTTCACCTTTCCAGTGTATTTTCTTTTGTTTTTTCGGGTCTTTGCAAAATCAAGACACGCAACTTCAAATGACGTGTCTCTTAAATTGTAATAACCCCCGCTTTGCTAAATAAATTTTGTCCAACCCAAATTTACCATTTATATTATTTTTTTAACATTACTAAAACAAAAGAATTTTGGCATTGACTAGAAACGTAATTGCGAAGCAACAAATTTGAAAAAAAACAAATTCAATAACCAACACCACCTCTACCTTACGACATGGACGAACCATTGGCGAAGCCAGGGTTTTCCAAGAGGGGGTGAAAATTTTCAGGAGGACGTTGAACTACTGATAGAGCGGTACACTGGGGAAAAAATCGAATTAATTGATTAGGGGAGAGGGGGGCAAGTGCCCCTGCTCAAAACAAGCATAGACAACTGACCCGACTGACGCCCAAATGAAAGTGCAAAATGCAAGACAATTAAACACACTTAACAAACAATGTTTACGGTCTAGACCATATGGACGCTATTCACGGTTAACACATATAACGGGGTCTGGCATGTTGCTATCTTGTTAAAGAGGAATGGTAGAGGAGTGTTGTGATGTTGTCTTACAATACAAAACTTAATTGGAGTTTATTCTAGCAATAAATCATTCATTCTAATCGGCAACAAGTATAGGAAGGTTTCACATATGGCCACAATTATATAAGCGAGTAGCACAATAGTAGCACAAGAATAGTATGCTCAGGGGTATTGCCTATGTATGACATAGTGATGCATGATAACGTCTTACAATAGAGTATCATACGTGGAGTAGTAGCATGCTCACCGATGCATGGTGTCATGCTGATTCTGAAGCCAGTTCAATGAATAATTCTCGCCATCGATCAGTTGTTTCAGCGTAGCCCACCTAGAAAGAAGAGAGAAATTCTTCAGCCTCTCATGTTAAAGGAGATAACTAATTAGAACAAACATGTAGAAATGTTGTCGAGATATTTTATGGCAACAGGACTCTTGTATGAAACAGTTGAATGTATACTGCCAAGCCATTAACCCTATAAACAAATGAGAAATACATTTAAGATTTGGTTGTATGCATAAAAGCGTCCCTTATTAAGTGTTTGTATAATTAAGTCAATTACCGAATGTCCAGCTTTCAGCTTTTAGCCGCTCTTAAGGCAGCAAATCTTGCAGCTAAATCATCACAGTCAGGAAGCTTGGGATGCACATGCTTTGCAGGCGTGCCTTGCTGAAAAGAAGCTGCACGGGTAAACTCCTTCTCAAGCTTGGTTTCAGTCACTTGTTTAGACGGAAGAGAAACCGACCTAGATGTTGATGGTGCTGAGTCCACATCCAGGTGGGCCCCATCTACGGCTTTATGATGCTGAGATTTGCTGTTGTCTTTTCTCCTTGACTTTCCTGGTTCGCCCGAGGAGGGCTTCTTGCAGTAGTGGAGTAACAACTTGTCAAGACTCTTTTCCTCTTCTTCCTCCCTCTGGTAAGGATCATCATCATCATTACCATCCACGATTTGCAGTCCTTTTCTTGATTCGTGTTTCCTTCTGCTAGTAGAAGCTCGTCGAAGAACCCTTTCATAACCATTGATTTCTATGTCCTGAGTGGAAGAAGATCTCGAATGTTTCCTCCTATGTGATCTTCTTCGAGGGGTGAAATCAGCATTGGTCTCACCCTTGTAGTAAATTTCTGTAACGCAGGTCTGGCCATCCTCGCTTTCTAAAGTACTCCCCCCATCCTGGAGATCTCGAATATCTGCTTTTGTCTGGAGCTTCTCTGCTCTATTGCCATTGCTGGCTGGATTGAGGGTTAATGTTTCACCCTCTTCTCTGTGACCATCAGTTTTGTTCTTGTTGTTTTTTGGTTTCATATATGGAGGTGGAATGCCGCCTCTGAAATTCGTTTTTGGGCCATCTGTCACATCAACTTGCCCCTTCCTCGAAGATTTTGCATGATTTTTTTCAGAAAGTTCTTTATTTAAAGGAGACAGTAAATTTATACCATAACTAGTAGGCCGTGATTCTGATTTTTGTTGAGACAAGGTTGAAGGGTTAATCTGAATTCCATCTTTAATACTGGTATTTTTATCCAAATTACGTACCCCAGGCAATACTGGTATCCTTTGAAAAGAAATGGAAAGGTCCTCTACTTTATTGATTGGCTCGGCACTGTAAGAAGGTGGCTTGTTCTTATTACTCTCGGACTCCGGTTTTTGAGATATATTATGCTTCAGATCATCTTTTCTGCCATGTACACTGTCTCTCTGAGTCTGGAGTTGGTGTGTGCCATTTAACTCTCCTTCCATATTTCGATGAATAGGTTGAGATGTATTACGCTTCAGATCATCTGTTCTGCCATGTACACTGGCTCTCTGAGTCTGGAGTTGGTGTGTGTCATTTAACTCTCCTTCCATATTTCGATGAATAGGTTGAGATGTATTACGCTTCAGTTCATCTTTTCTGCCATGTACACTGGCTCTCTGAGTCTGGAGTTGGTGTGTGTCATTTAACTCTCCTTCCATATTTCGATGAATAGGTTGAGATGTATTACGCTTCAGATCATCTTTTCTGCCATGTACACTGTCTCTCTGAGTCTGGAGTTGGTGTGTGCCATTCAAGTCTTCTTCCACATTTTGATGAATAGGTTCATCTCTGACCGTCTTTTGAATAGTTACTTCAGCAAGAGGTGTTGCAATTTTATTCTTAGCCACATGGGGAGAACTGAGACTGGGCTTTAGGTTCTGCATAATACATTCATACAGAAAGTCATAGGAATAAAGAGCGYTGTTCAGAGGAGAGTCGGAAACCATCTATTAACACTGTAAGGCAAAGTACATTGGATATGAGACAGAGMTGGAGGGAAATAAAAAAACGCGTCATTCAGGTCACGTACAGGTCAGTGAGTTTGGTTCAGGTTACTTTGGGGGTCGAGTCAGGCCAATTTGTATTCARGTTTGGTATTATAGTTTTATTTTGTGCATGTATCAGTTCAAATGGGGTTGGTCAATCTAGTTCAGTCAATCTAGTCCACGTTGGTCATTTTGGGTTGTGTTTATTAAGTTTTTGTTTCATCAGTGTAGAAGACGTTTGAAGTACATATTTAAAGTTAACCATCTCGGAAAACTTTGTGTCATTTCCAGGTATATTGGTTTCAAGTCMGTCATTCAGGTCAGTTCAGTATGAGTCTTACAAAGAGCTCTCGAGTATCTTTCCTTTGGATGTTTGAAGAAGAATGGAGTTACCTTCTCCATAGCAGAATTAGACATCCTCTCTTCAAAGCTCCTGCTGTCCCAACTTACTGAAAATTCCAATGCTATATCTCGTAACAACTGGAGCTTGTTCTCCTCAGAAGGCGGTTTAGCAGATATATTCTCCACTAGCTGTTTAAAGAAGCATAGAAATCAGAAATGAATCATAAAACCCTTGAAAAGTGACATGCTAGTCATTACGCTAATTCATGTCAGAAACATGAATATAYATACCTTTTGGTTTACATAGAGTTCCAGAGAGCTTCCATATCTTHCCTGGAATGAGTTTCTAAGATCACGAAGCTCGGGTAAATCAGAAAATCTGGCGGCAGCGAACATTAAGGATGCCACAGCCTCTCTGCAGTCCTCAGGACAGTCCCTGTTTCCAGCAATGAAATTTGACCAATGATGTCAAACTTCAAAGTACCAGAAGTAACAAAAGAATAGATAGAGCCATAGTTATATAGCAGATACTCTGTTTTATACGAGTACATGAAAACAGAGAACTCTGATGACCATGCAAACAAAACTGAAAAAAGATTTATTCTACAATACAAGCAAACATCGACATTCAAGGTCTTTTGGATGATGAGCTTTGATTTCTTATGTCAGTGTCTGACTGCCGTACTTTGACAATTATCAATCTTTCAGAAATATTAAATATATACTCAATTTTACTTCATAAGTTCAGAGGTAGCTGACCAAGCTACACCGATTCAGCACTTCAGCAGATGACCAACTGACTGACTGAGCTAGTTCATCAAACACGGCATAAATTTTCATGTGCAAGCAACTGAAAGAAGATGAAGTATATTCAATATATTGGCACAATAGCCAGAGACTTTGGGCGAGCAAATTAAAAGGCACCTGAGCTTTTGTAGGACTGAAAGGTGCTTCAAAACAATTTCACAAACATGATCGATAAAATCATAGCATGAAGATAGAATCAGCTCTACAATCAATCCATCTGCCTGTTACCAAACCAAACAAAGCCGACACTTCAGATCAAGGAAACGTCAGCGTGAAAGGCACAAGAGAGAGGGAGATACAAACTTCACCTATATCTTCAAAGGCCAGCAGCATTTAAAATAACACTTTACAAGGAGAACCATAGAGGCATAGATCAAACAAACAACAACACGATCTTTCTCACGTATAATTTTTGACACATGAAGTTGAAAACACTGGAAGTTCGCAAACTGGCACCATCAACTCTGTCCACAATCATTAAAATTTGTCCCTGCTGAAGTAAGAGCATGCACGGTTCTGAAGTCAAACTAGTCTCTATCCCGGGACTTCCTTCTCTTTCTGATCTATCAAGTATCGGAATAACTTATTCATAATCTTAGCTACCATGACTCAAATACTTTACACTTGGAAGTTGGTTTCCTGTAAGCTAAGATCGTTATACCGCATGCAACGGCCCCATAATAGCTTGTGCATCTCATTCAACTATGGTAACAAGTGAGATACATAAGCTATGACAAGACTTACATGAGAACTTGCGTACACTTTAAAGTTGGAAGGAAGACTCGGAACACAAAACACTGCTCTAATCCTCTTTACGATGTTACGTTCATAAGACCATAACACACTGTCAAAAAACTTATGATTCTGAGGTCAGAGTGTCAAACAAGTCTATTATCAGGTACTTCTTTCTATTTCTAGCCTAAAACCTAGCAGTCCAAACATCATATCTCACCTTCGCTCTCAGCCTCTCACTGATCAAATTCCATACGTAGTACTGTATACTTTTCAAGTAGGAATGACCACCAAGATTACAAAAATTCTATAATATCACACCAACGAACTTACAAAAACTGCGCAACAGTCCTATTCCATATCCTCTAAGAGAAACTAATAAAGTCTTAAATATATGCAAGTGCCTGAAAAAAGCCAAATTTCACGTTGATTTCGATCACTAATCTCATAGTCCGTATTTTAAGCTTTTATCACATACATAAAAAATCTAGCTAGGCACCTCTCATTATCCAATCACACAAATTCAGCAAGTGATACTGGTCCTTGTTTTTATTCTTTTGTGAGAAATATTTTAATCAAACGTAAAGAATTGGTATAGAGTTTCGACGGAGACAGATTGAGGATAAGAGCATAGTACGGACTATTTAGCAGCATTAAATGAAAAGCAGCTGCACCAGACTACAACTGACTTGTCTAATACTTTCGTCAGCATGCTAATTCAAAATCTAGCTATGCACCTCTCATTATCCAATCGCACAAATTCAGCAAAATAATTAATAAATCAACAATTATTACTTTCCGGCCGTCTCAATCGGTTCTTTACGTTTTAACTTTCTTACGAAGAATATTTTAATTAAACGTAAAGAATCAGTTGACGATAGCAGCATAGCACCGACAAATTCGCTGCATCAAAACACACTCAGCTAAAATAGAATAACAGACTTGTCTGACACTTTCGTCAGCATCCTAATTCAAAATTGTTCAAATGAAAATTACGTAAAATGAATATAAAATTGATATCGATTACGAAGTAAAAAGGCAAATATAATACTATAAGAAAAATATATGTGAACTAACTCGTTCAAAAGCAGTGGAATCAAGGTTATTAGCAAGAAGATCAGCAATGTCTTTCCGTAGAAACTTTTGCGTCGCGTTTCGCTTTCGTCTCACCACTTCGATTCGTTTTCTCGTCTGCTTTATCAGTGATTTACTGCAATTTTTCGCACAAATTCGTCGTAAATTTAATCGCAAGCATCAAAATCGCACAGAATTCAAATCAACTAAAATTAGAAAGAAAATGCACAAAATCAGACAGAAAATCATAAAAACTTGAATTACAAAATGCACAAGAATCGTACAAAAATTCAAATTAACTTAAATTAGAAACAAAATACAGAAAAATCATACAAAAATGCAAATAAACTTGAATTAGAATTAAAAAAACACAAAAATCATACAACAATCCACTAAAAATCATACAAATATCAAACTAAAGCTAAAATTAGAAACAAAATGCACAAAAAACAATACAAAAATCAAATGAACTAAAATTCACAACAAAACGAAGCATAATCGACAAAAATCAATAGAGAGGAATCGGTAACCATTTGGTATAGAAAGCACTGCGACCAAGCAATACGTCGAACATCTTCGCGATCGCTATCAGAAACGACGTCGTAATCAAGATAAAAAGCGCTGAAACGAAGAGTTAGATAGAAACGTATCGAAGAAGCTGGAGTTGAAATGAGTTGGATTGATAAGTATTACATGAAGAATTTAAGAAGAATTAAACGTTTTTTAAGTGGAAATGTTGTTGTTTTGGTTTAGTAGTAGTAGAGGCTAGTAGCTTGAAAATCACTGTCTCTTTCTCTATTTTCTGTATTGTAAATTGTAATGTTGGCTGCGTTGTTGAAGACTAAATTTTGACGATTTTTGTGCTTTTTTTGTACGGTAGTATGTGGTTTTAGTGTTTCGCCCCGTGGTTTGTCGGGTCGGATTACTTTGGATTTTTGAATTTGAGATTTATCGGATAGAAAACGAATTTCATTTGGTTTGTTATTTGTTGTGTTAACTTGATTTTGTTTGATGATTTAAGTTCTAAGTTAAAAAAAAAAATTGGATTATTTTAGTTGATAGTTATTCGCGGACTGAATCGGAGAGGGAAATAATTCATAAAGCAAATTGTTGGATATTATTATTCGTGATCGGAATGAATACAATGTACTATGTTTATAATACTTCAAATATCTAAATCATATCAACTAATATCGTAATATAATATAACTTATTCTAATACCGATATTATTACGATTACGGTATATTACAATATATACCGGAATATTCTCCTAACATCCCTCGTCAAACCCATGGTAATTTTCGAAATTTCCATGGGTCTGCAAAATAAAGAAAAGAAAACAAATCCTTTTTTTTTCGGGTAATCAATCATCAGCCGGACCGTCGCGGCCCCACTCAATCTTCTCAAACATGTTATAAAAAATTCTTCAAACGGATTGTCGTCCTTTTTCGAACCCGTTAAAATATCACACGATCAATATTTCAAATTCGATGAAATTTCAAGGTCGAGAACCCCGCAATTTTCCGAACTCGACTCCATTAGAAAGGGAAAATTATTCGTACTCATAATAGATGAGTTTTTTTCTAAAGCTAAACATTTGTAAGATTATCGAACGAAAATCCCGCCCGGAGAGGGCACCATCATTATTTAGTCCCAATCCTGCAGGGCAGCGGAATATCGTTTTTAGGCCTCGAAGAGCGTGAGGCTCTGATACCATGTTAGAATCGGAGAGGGGAGGAATTCATAAAACGAATTGTTGGATTATTATTGTTCGTGATCGGAATGAATACAACGGTACTATATTTATAGTACTCCAAATATCTAAATCATATCAACTACTATCGCAATATAATACCTATCTACAATAGATAGGTAGCTATTCAAACACTTGATTAATCTCAACTATCGCAATATAATATAACTTATTCTAATATCGATATTATTCCGATTACGGTATATTACGATATTATACCGTAATATTCTCCAAACACGAACAATTGAAAAATTTGAACTATTTTGTTAGTAGAAAACTACTAGTTTAGATCTCGCGCAATGCGCGGTATTTATAGAGTTTTTTCTTTTTGTATTACTTAATTATGCTAAATTAACACTTCATTAATTTTTCGTATTTCATGTCGTTTCATTTTGATATGAAAAAAAAAATTGAACTGTAAAATTATTCACGAAAACTTACTAAAATTGAACTATAAAATAATAGTGGTATTTCATATAACATAATTGTTCATTTTTCTCGTTATTTTATTTTGTTTCGAGAAAAGAAAATTAATCCGAGAGACTTGAGGATTGTGCTGAAATGTATTTTTTTTTAAAAAGTATTTTTTTTATACCACAAAATTGATGATTCCAATTTATAAATTCTCTCAATTTTTTTTGTCATTAAAATAATCAAAACGATTTATAGTTTTATTTATTTATACATAGTATGAGTCAAGTCATTCTCAAATAATAGCATCAATAAAAGATTTAATATTTTATAATTTTATATTATTTATATTTTAATTAGAATATTATAATTTAGTGTTTAGTGAAAATTATATAATTTGATGAAAACATTAATTTTAATGAAAACATTATATAATGAAATACATTATAATTATTAATTTCCTTATTTAGTAAATACAATTAAATTATCAATAACTTCTTATTTAAAACGATGTTTTTTGGAGAGGAAATTTGGGAGTTCACCTATCTTTTAGTAGAAAGGAGATTATGTTTAAAGTGTCCGTGACATCAAATCTTGAGTATGCTCTTGTTCATTACTAAGCTAAATCAATGGTCCATTTTCAATATGTGTGGGTTTTTATACATTGTTTTTTTTTTTTTTTTTTTTGGGGTGTAAACCATCTAGTTTAATCTGGATTTAAGTCAGGTAGGACCACTAGAGCGGTAAAGCTCTCCCTCATGAGTTTCAACATTGTTGCGTTCTCAGGGCTCGAGTACTAGACCTCTGGTTATGGTAGAATAACCTCTTGCCAGTTGATCTAAGTGTCCATGAATGATTTTTATACATTAGTCGAATTTCAAACATCAACCTCGACAATCGATGATTATACAACCCTTTTGACATTTTAGACATTCGACACTTAAACATGAACAAGAAGAGCGGTAACCCCTTTTTAAAAACTCGAATTGAATAATATGTACTCCGTGTTTAATATCAAACTATAATTAAAATCGTAACGTTCAAACAGGTTTGAATTTTTTATTTTATTTTAATCACTATCATCTTAAAACAACATTACACCATAAATACACTCAATAACTCAAGTATAGTCACAACACAAATTTTCATTGAAGATGGATATTATTCGTCACAAGTTGAAGACGGGTAGTACTCCTCTTATAATATGCAAGTGACAAATCAATTGGGAATTAAATGGAGCACCCCACTAACCCTCCCATTTATGATATTTTGAGAGGAGTATTATCTATTTTCAGCTTATGATGAATAGTGTCCGTGTTTAATGAAACACGCTGTAGTCACAATAACCTCAAATCTCTTTAACAATTAAGTCAAAATTGTTAAGGATTCACTTGAAAGAATAACCCATTGGTCACAAACTTTTGTTCAATCAATTTATTCATTTTCTTAACCATGTAAGGTGTAAAATATTGAGTCCAATCCCCAACATTTCCATTCCTAAAAAAACTTTTCTTTTCAAAATACTTGCTTAATACTCCACTTTTATTCACCTCCAATTCCTTAAGATTTTTAATACTACAAAACTCAATTATACCATCAATAACACCTTCATTTTCCTCTTCACTAGAAAATGGCATACCAATAAATTCAGCCAACCTCTTAACATAAGACCTAGGATCGTCTTTCAAATCCTCGTACTTCAGAAACAACACCTTATTCGGATCCTCCAAACTCGGGTCCCAATACCCATTTACATGCTCAAAAAATGGACCATGTGGGACCAACCCATTGCAAAAATCCTCAAAGTACTCCTCCATACTAGGACTATTGAAATTTTGATTCAGGGCGTTTACCGGCGGATATTAATCATATTTTTATTCGTTTGATTCCTAAAGTTCCTAATCCAGAAAGAATTGTTGACTTCCGACCTATTAGTTTACTGAATGTGTCCCTTAAAGCTATTACCAGGGTTCTTGTTAACAGACTCAGGCCCCTCATGGATACTCTAATTTCGCCCGCTCAATCTAGCTTTCTGCCGGGACGTGGTACTACTGATAACATACTGCTTGTACAAGAGGTGATGCATTCTTTCAAGCTTAAACAAGGACAAAGTGGCTACATGGCTATTAAAGTAGATCTTTCAAAGGCTTATGATCGTTTAAGGTGGAGTTTCATTCGTGATACCTTGGAATCCATCCATCTACCCGAGAAATGGGTATCTCTTATCATGGACATTATCTCTTTAGCTTCGTTCCAAATTCTCTGGAATTATAATACTTCTAATAATGTTTACCCGTCTCGCGGGTTAAGACAGGGAGATTCTTTAAGCCCTTATATTTTTAACCTCTGTATCGAACGCTTATCTCAACTTGTGTTTGGTGCTGTGTCAGGTGGGCAGTGGAGACCGGTTAAGACAAGTAGACAAGGGCAAAAAATTTCTCATGTTTTCTTTGCTGACGATCTCATGTTTTTTGCTGAGCTTCTGTTAGCCAAATGAAGATGATAATGGATATGCTTCAAAGATTTGGGGAGGAATCCGGACAAGTAATTAATTGGGAAAAATCTTCAATATATTTCTCCCCTAATACTTGCTCTAGCGTTTGCTCTTTGATCAGCAGAGAATGTGGTATACCAATAGTTGACGATATGGGTCGCTATCTTGGGGCCCCTATCGTTCATACGAGGGTTACTCCCTTAACGCATCGCTGGCTGCTTGAAAAAATGCATAAGAAGTTGAATTCTTGGAAAGCTAATTGTTTGTCCTTTGCTGGAAGAGTGACWTTGGCCAAATCTGTGTTGACGGCCATTCCTACGTATTTGTCACAATCTGTTAAACTTCCCATAACTTTATGCAATGACATTGWTAAGCTTGTCAGACAATTCATTTTTGGAGGACCTAACTTGGAGAGGAAAGTTTGTTGGGTTTCTTGGGATCAAATGTGTAAACCTACAGGGGAAGGAGGACTCGGTCTTCGTCGTACTAAAGTTGCTAACGATGCTTGGCTTGCAAAGTTGGGTTGGAGAGTAGTTAATGGTGATGATGCGTTATGGGTTGAAGTTGTTAAAAACAAGTATTTTAAGAACAGTGACCCTTTTAAAGGAACTCGCAAACCAAATACGTCTTGTGTGGGCAAAAGTATCTATCGTGGGCTGAATGTTCTTGAAAAGGGTGTTCGATGGGCCATTGGAAATGGCAAGCGTGTGCGTTTTTGGGCTGACCCTTGAGTAGATGAAACTCCTCTGTTCAACTTGGCTTCTTCAATGATTTCGGATGTGGAGATGCATTTGAGAATCTCGGACATGCTCCTCCCGAATGGTATGTGGAATTGGTCTCTTTTTGATAATAAGCTGCCTTACGCCTTGATTTTAAAAATTGCAGGGATACCGGTTCTTATGGATAGTGATGAAGAAGATAAGCTGATATGGTGTGGGACTTCCTCAGGGGTTTTTTCGGCTGCGTCAGCTTACAAATTTATCTCACATAATGATACCAGTGGGCCAAATATTTCTTGGGACATTATATGGAAACTGAAAACATCCCAGCGGATTCGTCTATTTCTATGGCGTGCGGTGCTTGGCAAGTTAGCTACTAATGAACAACGTATGAAAAGGAGAATGACATCAGA
>VHZZ01000007.1:599480-613903 GCA_009801015.1 Silene noctiflora
ATGTCGCTCAAAATCAAGAAAACGAACCTGAAATTATAAATGGTGTTCTACCCAATTATTATTCTCATCGTGAACAATACTTTGAAAATCATCGCCGAATTCGTAATCGAGCCCATCATCATCAACTTCAAGCTGACTTGGTTGAACACATATGGCATCGTTCAGAGGATATTTAACTATTTTATCTTGTATTTTTTTTTTGTTTAGTTTTATATTATGTGTTTATGTAGTACTTCTCTTTCGTATCTTGCAATTTAGTTTGTAATATAAATTTTTTTTATGTCGGAAATAAAAAAATATATCTCACAAGGTTTATTTAATATTTGATTTATTTAAGTGAAAATTATGTTATTCAAAAATTAATTGAAGATATTTATGTAATGAAATATAAAAGTAAAATAAGTTGAGTAGAAAGTTGATGTGGCAAAGTCTGAAATGAGTATGAGGATAAAGTGTCTTTTTTAGGTGAGTCTGAGAGTATCTGAGTCTGAGTCTGAGTCTGAGAAATGAAAAGTTAGTGGAAAACTGAGGTGGCAGAGTCTGAAGTCTGAAGATGAGTCTGTGGATAAACTTAGTCTTACTCCATATAGAAACTCTCATATACTCTTGTGTAATCGTCCTATATCATAGAACTGACCTAAATGGATAATAGCTCATAATCATCATTTAACTATATTTATATTTTAGTTTTGTTCTGATAATAAAATAATACAATTTCTGATAATATAATGTTAATTTTAAGCTTAATTGATCAAGTAGTATGAATAAATTACCATTGTTGCGGATATATCCGTCTGATCTTAAGGGAGACTAACTTCATTATATACTATCATACTCCATTGATTTATATTATTGTTTGTCTGTTTATTAAAATACTCTCCCCCATTTGATGAGTTCAACGAGACTTACTCGATCCGATAGCTGACTTGAACCGAAAGCTAACCCGAAAGTTGGCTGATCCAAATGATAATAACCCGATATTAACTCGAAAAATATCCACTACATAAACGAAAAGTCAAGGCGATAGAAATAAAATTAAACCGGCATTATGAACGACTAAACATAGTTAATATTAACTAACCTTATAAGTTATAACTACTCTAAATGATCATAACTTAACTTAAACTTGTAAAATTATTGGAAAAAAGTGACCAAATAATAAATTAATGAGCAACCAAAAAATTCATGATTAGTAACTAGAACATGTATGTATTATTTTAATAAAGGCAAACAAGTGACTGAAACGGAGGAAGTAAATCATAACTATATCAGTTTAAAAATCTTATTTGAGTCTCACTTCGGCCCGAGGTTGGTCAAAATAAAAAGTCGCACTTATTTGCCCTGATCGAACCTGAATCACCCACACGGGCTATGCCGTTCTACTCCAACCCGGCCCATGGTCACCACTATTCTTGATGACATATTTATTGTTCTTTTCTTTTCTTCTTGACAATTCCCTTGCTTCTAGATTAGACTTTGTATTGATTTTTTTTTTTTTTTTTTGTTGAGTTTTCAAATTTCTTGTTCAACTTTTGGAATTTTTTCAAGGCTACTCTATTCTATTACTTGTTCGTCCTTATTGATTTCCAATCGTAGCTCCACACTTGTCTAAATTAGATTTTTTAATGAATAAAAGTACATGAGATCAATAATTCAAATTTTCAACTTAGTGATAATTTTGCCTTTGTTTCAAAATAAACAAGTCTCCCTTATGACCGATGACGGGTATATATATCACAAGTTGAAGACGGATAGTGTCTCTCTAAACACTCTGCTTTTATCTTTATTATCCACATGAGTAGTACTTAACGCATCGCAAACTTTCTGACGAATATGCCCGTCACAAATGAAAATTTTGGCAAAATAAAAGATGGCATGAATTTATTGCACTCAGCCATTTTTTTTTGTGTTGTGTGACCCACATATATTTGATGTGGCTTTCACCATCTAAAACTTTTTTCCAACGTGATCAAAACATGATCCATGGCCCATATACAAACATTTGGGTTGGACCATCTGTGCTGGGCTTCTGACACTTACTTGCCCATCATTTTACAGACACAGGAATACAGGATAATCTGACAATGCAATACTATTATCACAAATTCTCATTCGTGAGGTCGATATCCGTCACAAGTTTCTGACGGGTCAAATGAAACTTACATGAGAGGATAAAGACAAGTTATTTGTGATTCCATATACATTCTACCTTTTGTCTTATTTACTCATATAGATGATATTTAACCTTACTTGACCTGTCACAAGCTTGTGACGGTTTCAGTATTCGTCGCAAGTGAGACCTATTGTAGTATTATTGAGTGCACAAAAGTAACATTGCATGTGTCATTTACCAATCTTTCAATTACTTTGTCCTATTCAAATTTGTTACATGGCACAACTTAAGTAGAATTATTAATCATTAAATGACATAATCTATTGTGAAGTCATGATTTAAATTTAGCGGGGCGGAAAATTACAATGTGAAGGGTAATAGTTTAAAGGAAATTAACAAAATTTCAATATTTTAACATTATTTTTTTTGTAATTTTTAACCTACAATGCAAGCGAGCGTCTCTGCTAACCCTACCCTAACTCCACCCCTTGAAATCGTCATTTTGCTTCAGTTATTTATTTACATTTGACTAAAGTACCCCTTAAAAAGAACATAAAATTAAACATTAATGTGAATTCAGCCTATGTCCGGCCTAATATGGCATTGCTTAAAAAATAGGAACTAAACCAATTATTAGAGTCATATCAGGTTCAAACATGACAAAACTATGAACATGTTTTATTCATTATCTTATTTAACTCACATGATCAATACGAGTATAATTGCTTTTATTTCAAGTATTTCTCAAACTCATAAATAACTCTACTGCTTATCATTAAATTTCTCATATTAATCTCTTATAATTTATAACCCGATCATTAAATCTTTCAATTCCAATTCTATCTCTATAATATATATACCTTATCCCTGTTTTTTCTGGCTTCATTTCAAGTTTTCAACTAATTAGTTCAGCTCAACTCTATTCATCCAGTTCAATTCAATTATTTTTCCTAACTAACTTTTACTTCAGCTCCATTCAGCTAAACTCAGTTTCATTCCTTTCAGTTCAGCTCGACTTAACCCCGTTGCATTCAACTCCTATCAGCTAGAGGTGATCAAATTGCCCAAGCCCGTTGGCCCGGCCCGACCCAACCCATTTTTTTACGGGCTTGGGCCATAAAATTAGGCCCGAAAAGGCCTTTGGCCCTGCCCATAAAAGCCCGATGGATCTTTAGGGGCGGGAATGGGCCAAGCTTTTGGCCCTGCCCGGCCCGTTCTTATACGTTAAGATAAAACAAATTCATTGTTTTAGGCATTAATCATCTCAGTATCCACAACTAATAGTATAAAATTGACAAACTAATAATTTCAGTATATATTACTGCCCGAATTTGCCTACACATACATGCCATATTAACACACCACTATCATTCCATCATTGTCAAAGTGAAATGGTGGATATACAAATATTTAACACTTTTACGTGAGGCATACATGACAAAGCTCGCTCACTAAAATCCATTAGTTTGGTTTACGATATGTTAGTTTGGCTTAATCTATAAAGATTATATGTAAAACTCCCACTGATGTTTACTTCTACTTCATAATATATTTTTTTTTATCGAAATTATTTACAAGACGATATTTATTTAGTATGGATAAACAAGTTCTAGAATCCAATTACGAACACAAAAGTTCTCTTTCGGAAAAGAATTTATGGATATAGGAGGTTATCATAACTAACTATATATACATTACAAAGAAGCCTGCAATGGCCCGAACTAGCCTGATTAAGCCCGTTTGGGCCGGGCTTAGGCCAACCAAAGAGGCCTAAAAATTTGGCCCGACCCAGTCTGGCCCGATCATTTGGGTTGAATTTTTTTGACTCGGCCCGACCCAAACCCGGTCCAGCCCGGCCCATGATCACCTCTACTATCGGACGAAAAAACATGACCTACCTCTTAATTCAACTTTATTTAATTCAGTTCAGCTTCATTTCATTCATTTTAACTCAATTCAATTTCATTCATTTTAACTCAATTCAACTTCTTTAACCGAAAATACCCGGACCTTACTAGTACAAAACAATCCATTTCAATACCTATAGGAAGAGTCAGTCTCCTTGTTACTTAAGTTGATCTCCTTTTTGGTAAATTCACTATCAACACTAATACACTAACCCCATTATAATTTGACAACGCATCACAATTGGGTCCTCATTACCCAATCATATCATATTCTAACCATTATTTACCTATTTCCTACAATTTCATTGGTTGTTTATTATTATATTATTACTACTTTTGGTCATGAGTTCTTTTTAAAACGAATATATTACCAAAACTCCCACGTCCCCAAAATATCTTAGCCTTCATATCTTTGACGTGTACATAAAAAAGATCCTAAATATATTATAAAAATATCTTACTCGGCTTTTATCTTGCCACGTATCCCCCCTCATTATTTTATTCCTATAATATTAATACAATATAAAAATAAATATCATCTCTATATATATTATACACACACTTGATTTATTTTTAGCATACACCCAACTAAAAACCTTACACTTATTACGGCTTCATTTTGTCAAACAAATTCGTCATTTATTCAAAATATAATATACTCGTTACCAAAAACACGGGAACTAATTAACGAGTGTATACATGGACCAGCATGGCGCAACTAGTACTAATAATAATAATAATAATAATAGTAGTAATATGGTAGCGCCTTTTGTCTTGAAGACATATGAGATGGTCAGTGACCCGGTCACGGACCATCTCATACGTTGGGGAAGAGCGAATAATAGTTTTATTGTGGTTGAACCATTGGAGTTTTCTCAAAGAGTTCTTCCTTCTTTTTTCAAGCATAATAATTTCTCAAGTTTTGTTCGTCAGCTTAATACCTATGTAAGTTCTATTTTTATTCAATCAATTTAATTGAAAATATTTTTATTTATTTATTTATTTATTACCCTTTTTGGTGTTTGTTGTCAGTAGCTTGATTAGAAAGTTTTACCTTGTTTTTTGTGATCTTTGTGTTGATGTTTGCTTGAAAGTTGATAAGAAAGTGACTACTACTCCCTCAATCCCGTCAGGTGATATGTTTACACTTCTTTTATTTCGTGAGAGGGAAATAAAGGAATTGAAGTGTAAACATATCACTAGGATGGAGGGAGTACTAGTTTTGTAAAATATTCATGTAATATTATGAGAATTATTAATTTTTCTAATCAAAAAATTTATTATTTTTGGATTTTAAGGAGGAAAAAAAAAAAATTGTAGGAAGAAATAAGAATCAAAGAATCATAGTGAGCAAAGTTAGTGTACTTTATTGGAGACAACTAGGATGAGTGGATGAGTGGATAACCAGTTGTTTTACGAAACTATCCTTATAAAAGGAAAATGAGTTGGTGACACCTAATCTCGGCATAACCCTTTCACATGAAATAAATGGGGACCCCACAATAATGGATACATGTGAGAGGGTGACACCCAATTTTAGAGTCATCGGTAGCGCCTTATCATTATCCATTGTAAAAACATCCTATAAAACGACAAGACGTATTTTGTTAGAATAAAGAGTGTAACACTAACATTTTAGTAAGACTCGAGCTCGAAATCTCTGGTTATTCGCAACTATGAAATTTGAAATGAGTACAATAATAAATTTTGTCCCTAAATACATTGGAAGAGATAGGGAAAAGATAGACTTTGGTTAAGGCCAAAGGTCGAGAAGGACCATGCTCTCAATTTGACAACTTGTAACCATAATGGCCTTAATTGGTCACTTTGTTTTTATGCCATACTACCATTTTATTATTTTATCAACAAAGATTACTAGGTCGATATTGCATGATACGAATAATTTATTTTTCGCGAATTAGAGATTCTAGGGAGAGTTATTGGCTTTCGAGGAACCTTGAAAGATTTGGAAAAGAATAATCTAAAAAATCATTGTGGAGTCGCTATTTTACTTTACTAATCTCGGAAAAGGGATTATTCTGAAATATGTAATGTTCGATAATAATACTCCAATCAATTTGATTCGACTTTCCAGTATATATGTTATTCTAAAAAATCACGGGTTTAAAATCTCACCACCTTATTTTAATCCCAAAGAACATTTGCGTGAGAGTAATCACTATATAACGTAGTTATATGATATAATATGTCGTTAAACGAGGTTCGCAATACAAAACATAGAATGTGTAGTTTCTGTTCATCGTACAAAGGTACATCATTTTTAACTCAATTACTCGTTGATTCTTGGGCACAAAGGTACCAAGGTTAGAGGATTAAAATCTTAAAAAAAGTCAAAGGCTCTCCTTACAATAATTTTGTTTGGGACAATACAAATTGGAGGACAATATATTGAAATACCAACATTTGGTCCCTTGACTGTCTAGTACACACTCTGTCCGACTGTATCGTAAATAGTTTACATTTACTTTATTTTGTAAAAGGAAAATAAAGTAAACGTAGACGGTTGACCGAGACGAAAAGAAGTATTGATTAATTTTGGGTAATGATAAATACAGCTTTTAGAGTTGTATTTGAGCATTAAATACCTTCAAATTTTGATATTAGTTTTGGAATTAAAACCAAATTACACATCCACCGATGCAATTAATGCATATATTAAGTATTTGTTTTTTTTTTTTTTTTTTAGCTTCTTAAATACAGCTCTAAGGGTTGTATTTATCATTTTCCATTAATTTTAGTTAATTTCGGTATCAATTGTTTTCGTGTAAGATTATTGTATTTACGATCTACATAATATCGTTAACGTGTGTAATTAATGAAACTTTATTTGAGATTTTGAATTTCGGCATAAATGATTGTTTTATTCTAATAATCAACGATAAGCTTTAAATTTTGGTTGAAATGGTGTTGTCAAATATCGAGTATAATTCATGTTTTTTTAGTAATAATATTTCGAGCTTGTAATTGATTTACAGGGATTTCGAAAGGTCGACCCGGATAAATGGGAATTTGCAAATGAATGTTTTTTACGAGGCCAAAAGCAGTTATTGCGAAACATATCGCGTCGAAAGCACACAACCAGACCTTATTACCATCACCAGCTTCAAGAATTCGATGACCAATCTTTGCTAGCTGAAATCGAGCGGCTCAGAGGCGAGCAAAAGGCGTTAGACGAAGAGGTCGCAGGTATGAATAGACGATTAGAAGCCACCGAGAGGCGGCCTCAACAAATGATGGCTTTTCTATCTGAAATTGCCAAGGATCCTGATATTTTACCGCGTGCCATTATGGAAAGAGGTCAGGCCTTGCACATTTGTGCTGAAGGCCCGACCAGTCCTGAGAAAAGGAGGAGGCTGTTAATGATAACAGCCTCCTCCTCGTCATCTGGCATGGCACGGTCTAATAATAGTGAAGACGAAGGGACAAATTTTGGGACAGTTTCATCCTCGAGTTTAGAATTGGATATTTTCGGACGTTGTTCCTCGTCCCCTGATACAAGCAATAGTCCTAATTCCGTGTCATTGCCCGGGTTTTCGTCGCACCATGAGCAATATAATTGGAACGACGGTGTAATGTCCGTACCTATATCTTCGACATCGACACCAAATTACAATTCTTTTGAAGCGGGTTTGAATAATAATGCAATTCCGGCAATAGAACACATTCCTAATTATGTTCCTTTAAATGATAATAATAATAAATCATCGTCCTATCCATTTTCGTTATTCGGTAGCGGGTTTTAGGTTTAATTTCCGTATTCCTTTAGGAGTAAACTTGATTTTGTAATGGCAATATAATTTTTTTACTGATGTAAATAAGGTAATTGTTTAGTTCTTTGTATCATTGTTTCTTGTATCTTTCATGTAAACAATTGAGAAGACTTGTCCTATTTAACCAATTATTTATGTTTAATTAAAATACTAGTTTTACGGCCGTGTAAAAAATGCACAGGTTTAATTTCAATAAATTGAAAAATCTCTATATTATAAAAGCTAAGACATTTTAAGGACTCTCATTGGTTGCTTAATTTAAGAGACTTTCTCTTATTTTGTAATAGTGGTAGGGCCCAATTAATTTCTATGCATTTAATTAATTTAAGGGAAATGA
Organism: Silene noctiflora; assembly: GCA_009801015.1. NCBI lineage: Eukaryota > Viridiplantae > Streptophyta > Magnoliopsida > Caryophyllales > Caryophyllaceae > Silene > Silene noctiflora. Next base: position 607,629 of record VHZZ01000007.1, read on the forward strand.
TAAATACAACCCATTGGGTTGTATTTAAGGAGCTAAATGAGGAAAGAAATTCTCAACATATGCATAATTGTATTGGTTTATGTGTAATTTAGTCTTGAATTCCTAAATTAATACCAAATATGGAAGATATTAAATGCTTAAATACAACCCAATGGGTTGTATTTAACATTACCCTTAATTTAAAGGGTTTACATTATTTTTTGTCCATTTAAATTACACTATAGTTTGATGAAATTAAAAAGAGATACTATGCATTTAATAAGAGTATAATATACTTCTATGCATTTAATTAATAGAAGGCCTTATCATTAATAACCCGATCAATAAAATCAGTAATTATTAAACTTCATTGAATTTGCAGAGATAACGAAAAAATTATGAAAAATCATCTAACTCATTGATAATTTTACATGCTGATGACGAAAAATTTAATTTTAAATATTTATGCCGTTATTTAAATTGTTGAATATTGAACCCCGTGCAAAAATGCACGGGTTTAAAACTAGTTAATAAGAAAGTGAATATATTTAATAAAAATATGATCTTAGTATTACAGTTATACCGATGTAAAAAGTAAGGAAATTTATACGCTTAACTTAACGTAAGTAAAAACAACGCATTCACTCGACATTATAAACATACACAAATACTTAATTTTTTAAATAACAAATTATATTTGGGTGGAAAGTCGTTGTCCATATAAAGTGGTTTACACTGTACCTAATAATAAACACGAATTTTTGATAGGGGTAAAAGCGTAAAACGACTCACCGGAAAGAGGCCTTACACCTTACATATAGCACAACATAATCCTTAATTGGGAAAAGAAAAAAAAAAAATACTAAAAAGCAACATAAAATTCTCACTGAAGACGGACACTATCCGTCATAAGCTGAAGACGGATAGTGCCCCTCTCACAATATGCAAGTGAGACCAACCATTGGGTGCTCCATTTCCTTCCACTTGCCCTCCCACTTGCCTTATTATGAGAGGGGCACTATCCGTCTTCAGCTTGTGACGGATAGTGCACGTCACAAGCAAGACCCTTTGAAAAAGCAAAGCAACTACATGGTGTAGGCGTATCATAGTCCTATTCTCTTACAATCTTGTGTTTTCGGTCTAGGTAAAGCCGCTACGTGAAACCGTGGACTTAATTCACAAAGACTCGTTATTTACGATAGTTTTATACTTTTATCCAACTCCAATTTAATAATGTGTTTTATCTTTTAATAGAGAAAAAATGTTAACTTTTGCAAATCACTTATTTTTATTTTTAATCTTTTGAATCTGAGACATAAAAAGTAACCTCAAAATATATTAAGCAATTTTTTTGAAAAACAAAAAAAAGTGATGAAGATGTTTAGATGGGGTGCTAATTTCTCACAATCAATTCTTTCAAAAATAATTATGTACATATGGTATACCACGATATCATAAATCGAGCTAATTAGAAAATTGGAATCGATAACAATTTTTACAAGGCAAATTCTCATTTGTGACGAAAGGTATCCGTCACAAATGAAAAGACGGGTACCATTTTGTGAGACAAAATGTCCAAATAGAGGAGAGAGGAAAGCAAGKGGGGGGTGCCCCCACCTTGTCCCCCTATTTGTTTTGTGAGTGGCATTATCCGTCTTCGGATCCGACCCGTCACAAGGGAGACGCTTTGTTTTTACAATTAGATTGTCAAATAATCTCGATAAAATAAAAAGAATCAGAGCGCATATATAAAAAAAGAATTTGGAGCTTTATAGCGAAGAATTTGAGAGCTTTATTGAAAAGAATCAGAGCGCATATATATAAAAAAAAATTAAACTCAAAATATTGTATTGAAACTCAAAAATAATACATATAAACTCAATAAGATTTTAATTTTAACACCTAAAAAATTAAAATGTAAATCGAAATTTTTAAAAGCTCAATTAAATTTGTATTGGATGTTGTTGTCGGAAAAAAAAAATAAGAAAAATTGTATTTGATGTACGATGCTCATATACATCTCGTTTTATAGTCCTATTGGAATGTCACCATGATCGATACACGATACACGATTTCACTATCCCTTACACAAATTCTCATTTAAGACGACGCTATTCGTCTTAAAGTTAAGACATGTAAAGTATCATACGAAGTACCATTTGCGTATGTAAAATAGATATATATGTACTTCGCCCATTTTAAATTTAAGACGAATAAAATCGTGCCTGGTTTCTTGATTAGGTAAGGTTGAATCTTTGAATGGATGGGCATAATCTTAATGATGATTTGCTAGAAGGCAGGGCCTTAGTTAAGTCGGTACCAAATACAAAAATAGTTATGGTTAAGTGTCATTTTATTTGATAATATGATGTGCTTGACAAAAGTTTTGCCATGTCGTCTTGATGTGATGTTGATTGAGATTACATTATCGGGTCGGGTCTGAGTTGCACCCATACATACGGAAGAGAGAGTTTAGTTTATAAGTTTAAGAACGTTTCATCCCAAAATCAATTGACAATAGGAGGAGTATCTCCTTGATTTATATTGGGTGAGCTCTCTTATTTTAACCTTCACACATGCGATTAATCTTACGAAAGAATACGGAGTATAAGATTGTTGTATGTCCTTGTACGATATAATATTACAATTATTAAGAAAATTAACAAACTTGGTTCTTATTTTCAATCCAAGTTTGTTAAATAAAGAACAAGTTTTTGTTACAGTGGACAAACTCACCAAAATAATGTTCTTGTAACAAACCCGAGCAAAAAAAATCAAATCGTCGGAGCACGTCTCCAGCTCGAGCAAGAGCGGGCTAATCAAGTTTGACCAAATTTGAGTCGTTTTGAGCTCAATAAGGCTCGAATCAAAAAAGGAAGAAAATGGAAAATATTAACTCGAAATTCAATTCTTTAGGTTTGACAAGTCCGACCTCGTCAAACTCGAGCTTTGATCGGCTCGATTACACTAGGTGGGATAGTACACCCTAAACATGTACGAGTTTGCGCAAATTCTTATTTCAGACCATGGTTTTAAATATCGGCCGAGACGTATCGTATCGCCCGAGATGTATCGGTATCGAAGGCCGGCGATACGAGATATCCCGAGATGTATTGGGTAAATTGAAAACAACAAAGTATCGGCCGAGGCGACCGATTTATAACGTGTATCGGCCAACTCGGCCCGATACAGCCCGCGATGAACCCGATATGAACGAGTTATAACTTGTGTCGGCCAAGTTTTTTAATGAAAAGCTCTTAGAAACTATATAACATTGGCCAAATTAATTATCCTAAGTAGAATTAATATTAGTTTTATATGAAATAGTCAATAGATGATGAAATATCTATAAAAGCTTGTAAAATAAATATTATCGAGATAACAACGATTCAGAGCGCGACGGCCGAGTTGGGGACGATTCCGCGACTCCGTTACCGCGACCGCGATTGCGACCAATACCGCTATTTAAAACCCTGTTTCAGACAACCTATTTTAATCTGAAACAATAAGACAAGGTTTTGTGACAATTTTATAGGCAAATGTAATCACAATTGTCAACTAGTATAACAACCGTAAAATGATTTCAAATCCTTATCTTACTATTTCAACCAAAATAAACCGTCTAAAGTGAAACGATCTCATATATGTAATACTTCACTACTGTATTATGCCATATGATGTATGTCAAATTAATTAGGGTAGTTCATGGTTTCACACTTTCATCTAATGACCAAATTGTATCCAATCAAATTTATGATTTCAACTTATTAAACACATTCTGCCAAATATAGTAGGTCATCCACCTTTATTAGTCATGATCTCCTTGTGAAAGTTACTATTTTTGTCTCCTAATAATTTAGGTTGGGATCTTTGATACATACTATTTTTTAATTTCAAATCAAATCTATGTTACGGTTGCAAATTGATTGATTGTCCACACGAGAAAGGTAATCCAAGCATGAGGAGATTAAGAGTTTTCTACATCTTTGTAGAATGAACTAATAAACCTTGTTAAAGCCTTAAGGTCAAAGAATTTCTTCCTCATTAAGTAAATTTATGTTTGTGTGCTTCGATAAATGTGAAAAAGTAAAAGTAAAGAATTTGCTGCGAAGGGGAGTATATTTTTCTTTTCGGATAATGCACGCGGTGCCCTCGAGATCTGATATTTTGCCCGAAATACCCAATTTTTTTGATCCGGGTAACTTTAAGAGGCCATAACTCGTGTTTATGATTTCAGAAAGTGATAAATTTTTTTTTTCTCAAATCGATCATCTTTCCGAGAACTACGATTTCAAAAAAAAATTATCGTATCATGTGGCTAGGAGTTATTGCGTGTCAAAGTTTTTTGAGTGACCATATCTCTTGGTCACGAATTCCAAACTCAACAACTTTTTTTTTAAAGTCGTAGTTCTCGGAAAGATAATCAATTTGAAAAAAAATATTATCACTTTCTGAACTCGTAAACACGAGTTATGACCTCTTAAAGTTTTTCGGATAAAAAAATTGGGTATTTCTGGCAAAAAAACAAACCTCAAGGACACCGCGTGCTTTTTCCGTTTTGTTTTTGTTAACATTAGTTGTTACTCCGTATTGTGAAGAGTGCATGTATAAAAGTATTTTGCATTAATAATCTCGTCATAGATTATATTAAAGTATGTCGCTCCCCATGTTGTCAATTGATTTTGAGTATAATCATATTTTGTGTTATGAATATCACCTCTATGGTGCTAGTATAACTCATGGCCGTTAAATTGAAATTTCATCAATAATTTTTTTTTGAGTGAAGGTAGCGGTAAGGACGATTTTAATGCTGATAAGATTTGAACTCATGTCATGAGGAGTTGAACACCGTCTTTCATGACTTTACCAATCAAGATAGTTGACATCTGCAATTTTTTCATCTATATTAGCTCATACCATGTGTTGTAATGCATTTAAGCGTCAACAATTATAACAAGATATAAAAGTTGATCGATATCGAAAGGAGAAACATAACATTCAAGAAGAAAACACGTCATTCCACATAATATGTTGCTGCTAAAACACAAGAAAATTGAACAGACGTATCTCTTTCCGGAACACCTCACACGAAGTAACGTATTTATTTCTTTAAGCCATATTTTGATAAATAAGTTTCATTCAACGCATTTCTTTCTTTCTATCTTTTTTTTTTTTTTTTTACTTATCTTAAACCAATTTTAGAAAAAAAAAAATGAAGCCATTGAAGTTTGAGATCATGATTTTTTTTTTTTGTTAGTGTAAACCATCCATTTTAATCCGGATTCGAGCCGGGTAGGACCACTAGGACGGTAAAGCTCTCCCTCATGAGTTTCAACACTGCTGCGTTCGTAGGACTCGAACACAGGACCTCTAGTTAAGCTAGATCATGATAGATCATGATGACGTGGCCTGTGGGTAATATGCCAGGTGTCACTATCTTAGTCAAAAGCAGAGGATAAAAAGTCAAATTGGTTAAATATTAATGAGTCCACCCTGGCGTATGTGGTGGGACCAAGCATCTTATCCCAATTATATGATCTAATTACCACGTGATTTTATTCACCTGAGACTGCCAGGTCTCGGTTATTTATTGGCAGTTACACCTAGACTCACTCATACACGAATAAAGTGGAAATTTTTCAAGTTTTTAATTAAAATTTTTAACTTTTTTCTATTTTTTGTTGTAAAATTTCTCGTCCCCGCTAAAATTTCTCCGCCCGGAATACGATTCATTATCCGTACACACTACCGTTTTATCTTGTAAAAGAAAATACAAATCATAAATTATTAAATATGTCAGCATTCTGTGATATAACAATCTCCCTTACTACTAAGAGAATAAAAATTATTTTAGTTTTCCCTCCAAAAGAATCTAGCTAAATAACGCAATAAGTAAAACTTTATTTCATTACATTATTATATTTTCAATGAATATATTCTTATAATTAAACTCTAATCATTTAATTAAATTCATAATTATNTATATTCTTATAATTAAACTCTAATCATTTAATTAAATTCATAATTATGATTTTTTCATTAAAATAAATTAAATTTGGTTTTAAACTATAAACTACTTCCTCCTATTCAGCCTATAGTTCCCCTTTCATTATAATACTCCTCACATATATTAGAGAAAGGGGAACTATAGGCTGAATAGGATTAAGTATAAGTTGCTAATTTTTTGAATAATGAAATAATATATTACTGTAGATGTTGCTAAATTTTTTAGTAATGCAATAATATATTAGTGTAGATGTTGCTAAATTTTTTTAATAATGCAATAATATATTACT
>VHZZ01000007.1:623113-681663 GCA_009801015.1 Silene noctiflora
CTTTAGACGTCCATGGCTTATACGTCAATCTATAAAGTCARGATCGTCATTTCATACATATTTAAAAAATTTCAAGTTCTAGTTGAAAATCAAAACAAGAAACCCCAAAAATTAGCTCTTGAAAGGTTATCTTTTAGCAAAATTACTCAAAAAATTGCAAGTAAGAGGACTCGAACCCGCAACCTTTTAGATAAAATGTAATAACTTTACCACTATGACAACTACATCTTATCTATTCAAATTATTCTTACTCGTATATATTTCTTTTCTGGCGTCGATGGGGGTTCAATAAAACCCCATAAACCCCACTAGAAACGCTTCTGCTCCTACCATGTGCTGCAACTCATTTTTAGTGCCTTATTTTTCCCATAACACAAAAAGTGAAAGAATTACCCTACACATAGGGGGAAGTCACTTAAGAGCATATACATAAGAACAAGTAAGTGTCCCTATTGAGATTTGACATTTCAAATATTAATACACAAATAGAGACATATATTTACCCAAGACGATAGAAAAAGGTAAAAACTGAAATTGGTACCAAACCATCCATATATTGAGGTTTGAGGGAAAGTGCTAGGTTAAATTGTTCTGGATTGAACTAAATTGAACAGAAATGAGCTGAATAAAGCTGTATTGAACTAAAGTGGGCTAAAATTAAGCTATAAAAACTGAGCATAAAAGCAAAGTTTACGAAAAACATTGCTCTATTCATTTCTAATCAAATAAGATGGAGTGATATTGAAGATGGATTCAAAAAAAATTATTTTCAAAACTTACAAACTTTTTAAGAAATTTAGTATAAATAATAGGTAAAATGAATTACCTTTTTCACGAGTATGAATCCTCTCCATTTCTTTCATTTTTCTCTAATAGAACAATATTTAATTATTATCCACTATTAACTTCTTCATTCAATTGACTGTTAAATCGTTTTGGGACGGAATCTAGACCAATTGCTTTTTTCATACCGTATATTTGAACTACCTTGATAAAAAGAAAGTACATAGTTAATTTATGTAAGGAATAGTTACCACAACAAAGAATCCTTTTATTTTCTCTATTATGATGAATTCGCAAAAATTAAAAAGACAAATATATGAAGCTCTAAGAAACAAGATTTACCGAGTATTACACGAGATAATATGAAAATGAGCAGGGGTGGAACCAGGAATCCAAACCATCTTGGGCTAAATTTTAAAATTTTGTAAATTGATAACAAATTTTTTTTTCCGAAATTTGAAATATAAAGTAAATACTCCGTATAAGATATGATAAGCCGGTAGTTTCTAAAAGATTCAATGGGTATTAAATTTAACGTTTCAGTTTTCGTAATTTTTGAGCGAACAAAAACTATTGTATGTTCACAAGCTGTTATTTTGTAGTGATATTTTACTCTTTATATTGAATGAAGCTAATTTATAATTGCTCTAAGCTAACTATTTTAACGACAAATTATTGAAATTGAACCCCGCAAATTTTTAGCAGAACTCATTTAAATTGTTGTACTCATAAAAGGAAAATTAAAGTAAAGAAAACCTTCACCCTTAACAATTAAGATAAAAAAGTTGAACACTTGGTTCACTATGGGATTCGAACTCAAGCTGTTTCTGTGAAAAGTAAGTAGCAGACCACCAGACCACAAGGATAATACCAATTCTCTAGTACTACATATAGTATATATTTTTTTCCTTAAAAACTACTCGGGCTAAAGCCCGAGTAGCCTAGCCCTAGATCCGCCCCTGAAAATGAGTAATGATATTTCTTACAAGAAACTACTTGGTAACAAATTGAATAAACTCGACTCCATTAGTCCACTAGAATTATTATTATCCAATGAAAACAATACCCGAAAGGTCTTACACTAATGGTTAAGATTTAAGACGAAAGTTCCTCTAATTGGATAACTACATCTGAATCAACTGCATTTTACAACCTTATATCTTCTCATATTGAAAAAAAAAAATGTAAATAACTAGTTAGAACAACAGTAATTAATTAACAATAAGAAAACAAAGCATCACAAATTTCAGTAAAAACCTGAAGAATAACCCTATGATGATGACAAGAATTAAGAGAAATAAAACATTCTAATAATTGCTTCAATTCCTTAGCCCTAAATATTTGCTTCTCAATTATCATCTCCACCATTGATGCCCTAAAATCATTGTAAGGATCACTTGAATTCTTCACTATTGCATATGTATCCTTGACTTTCCCTTCTAATGGCACCACTCCCACCTCCTTAATCTTTGAACTCGCCTTTCGTCTTTGAACCCGAGACCTACCCCTAGTCCTAGTCTTAGTCCGAGTCTGAGTCTGAGTCTGATTATCAGGAGTGTTAGACTCACATGAAAAATATATAGACTTTGATGATGAAAAAGACAAAGATTCTAATGAATCCTTTACTTTCCTTTCAAATGGCACCACTCCCACCTCCTTAATCCTCGAACTTGGCTTTCGCCTTTGAACCCGAGGCTTGTCCCAATCCTGAGTCTGAGTCTGGGTCTGAGTCTGAGTCTGAGTCTGAGTCTGAGTTGAATCCTTGACTTCCCCTTCAAATGGCACCACTCCTACCTCCTTAATCCTCGAACTCTGCTTTCGCCTTTGAACCCTAGCTCTGTCCTGAGCCTGAGTCTGAGCCTGAGTCTGAGTCCGAGCCTTGTTCTCAGGAGTGTCAGACTCAGATGAAAAACAAATAGACTTTGATGAAAATGAAAAGGACTTTAATGAAAGCATAGTTTGTTTTTCATATTCTTCCCTTTCATCATCACTACTAAACCAATCACCATTATCATCAGTCTCATTTGAAGAAGAAATGCTAAACGGGTTTTGCTTAAACCCGTTTTTCATCCCATAATTATTCCTTAAATTTGTATTTTTAATCTTCTTGTTTTTCCCCTGTTTATGATGCAGGGGAGATGCAGGGGAAGTAGGAGGGCATTTCCTACCGGAATAGTCGCCATACGGCGACAACAACGACCATTTTCCGGTCACTTTTCGACGAGAACTACGGTTTTCTCGAATATTATGGTGAAAGGTTTGAGGGCACTTAGGCTTGCACATCATCAATGAAGTAGAAGATGATGATACATTATTATTATTATTATTATTATTATTATTATTATTATTAGGAGAATTATTTTGAATTTCTTGAATTAATGAAGATTGAAGAATAATGGGATTTTGATTATGATCAATGACTTGAGAAATGTTTTGTGTTTTGCATGAAGAAGTGAAAAAACTTGGAAATTTTAGGAGTTTGAATTTGTTATCTTTTTCCATATTGTTTGGAGAAAAAGAGTGATTTTGAGTTTATGGAAAAGTGTAAATGATCTTGTGGTTTATATAGAGAGTAATCAAAGAAGTTATTTTTAAAAAAAATAAAATAAAAAATAAAAATGAATCAACAAAGTCATTGTTCAACATATTAATTATTGCAAAGGTCAAATTTTTTTGAATTTTTTTTGTTTATATATCAATGTCTTTTGTGTGTCACTTTTGTAGTTGTGCATGGGGTGTTGAGGGAAGAACATGTTAATGTTTAACATAAATAATAATAATAATAATAATAATAATAATAATAATAATAATATACTCCCTCCGATCCAGACAGATGGTAACACTTACCTAAAATGGATGATCCACACCAATGGTAACATACCATATTTGGCATGAAAAACGACTAAATTACCCTTACATCCACTACATATTTACAACTTTACCATCCACTCACCCACTCACAAATTACTTATTTAATCCACATAAACCCATGTGGCCCCAATCAAATTTTCCTACTTTATCCCTCACTTTTCCACATTTTCTTAAATAACCACTTTTTCCCTATGTTACCATTTGTCTGGATCGGAGGGAGTATAAATTAACTTCGTCATGGATTATGATGAAATAAATAAATGGTCAATAAAGTGGTCGCGTTTCTTTCTCTTGTGTAGTAACAGTCATTCAATGCGATTCTCGACACAATTTTCATTTTGGATCATTCGAAAACAATCTCTTTGTGTTGTTAACATAACGGTAAGGTTTACAGCCGCATACATCCAACCCCCTTGCTTAAGCCTTACCTTGTAATTTACAGAAGCCATTAAAACACTGGGGTAATGTTGTTGTATAAGCAAGTTATAAGAAGGGTATAATTTTATAAAAATGGGAAAAACATATGATGTTATCATAGTCAAAATCGTTGTTTAATATTAAACCAAAACGTTATCGGTTAAAGCCTCGTAATGTAATTGTTTAGTTAACCTTATAAAGACAATAATTTAGCTTATAAAAATTCTTTTCTTCTCTTTAATTTTGTTAAAAAAAATATCTCATTAAAATCATGACAGTGTATGCATTATAAAGATTACTATGAACCCAAACTAAAATTTCACTAAACTACGAAACTACAACTCTCTATAACATTAATCATGTTAATAATAAGAATTGCCAAACCCGTCTCATCTGAAAATTCAAACCTCGGTTAACCAATTACCGTTCGAGTCTATTAACCTTTAATTTGTTCTTATTTAAAAAGTATACTAACTTTTTCATCCAATCTACTAATAAAGGTATTGAGCAATTACTATCAGAAATTCCATATTCTAAAAATAGAAATCTGTGATGCTTTAACAGTACAGTACTAGTAAAAAAGGCTTTAAACGTAGGGTAGTTAAATTTAGTTACTACTGTCATAAAAGTTACACAAAATAGAAATAGAAATAGAAATAGTAGCAGCATCAAATGTAGATTTACCTTTACAGAGAAACTAAAGTATGACATTTTGATGTTACTTTATTCCAAATGTCTATTTCAAGTGTCTGCCTTTATTTGTCTACTGCAACAATTACCTTAACTGCTAGTAATAACTGCAGGTAATAACTTTTGTAGTAACACTTTCAAATTTTGAACCTGGTTAATAATGCACGCTTGAGAGAAAAAGAAAAACAGTCCGTCTCATCGTAGACGGACAATTTCCGTTTAAAATTAAATATGGATAGTAGCCCTCTTAAAAAATGCGAGTGGGAAGGCAAAGGCGGGTATCCATTTCCACACACTTGCACTATCTACTTACATTTTGTGAGAGAGACACTATTTGTCTTCAGCTATTTGTGGAAAAAGAATTACTTACTCCGTTTTGGTTATTTGTTTACTTATTTTACTTATAGGTTTTTTAGTTATTTATTTTCCTTTTTATATTCAAATATTTTCAAAGAGTAATTTGATAACTTGTTTTATACTTAACACTCAATAGTCAAATACAACATTCTCAAATGGTCTCCTCCCTTTTCCTTAGTTTTTGTCCCAAAATAAGAGGTAAACAAATGATCGGGACAAAAGAAGTATATATACAGAGACTTAACGAGTGAGCAATTGTAAAATATTAACTATTACGGATTCCCTCGTCATCCTAACAAAGTTTCAAAATGATATCGTAATCAAAATAAATGACATTAAAACGAAACATGTTTAACTGTTGAACCGATTTTGCAAATGTTAGTATTTTAAAATTAGTACTCCAAATAAGAGTAACAATATCGACCAAATGTCTGTTAATATCTAAATATTATACGATGTTGAGACCGTCTCTTACGAAAAATTTTACGTTCGTGAGATTGAGCACCACCCGATAACCTAGGTAGCACCAAAACGGACACGGACACGGACACGACACGGCATCCCATGAAATTTAGGACACGGGACACGCTATTTAAATTTAATAAAATATATATTTTCTGGTAATAAATAACGTATGATTTCATATTTTTAATGTATTTGATATTAAATTTACATAAGTGAAGGTAGAATTTGACCTTGACTATAACTAATTCTCATTTCTCACCCAAACCCATCTTATAATCAATCTCTTTTGACATTTTATTCCTCGTCTAACTATTGGCGTGTGTCCGACAAGTGTCGGGTGTCCAGGTGTCCGACACGGTGTCGAACACGGGACGACAAGGTGGGAGGAGTGTCCGTGTTACGTAGCCGATATCACAAAACTCACCCACTCTGCTTTTGGCTCATCAGAGTCATCATGCATCACTGCATGATCTGCATACGCACTACGTACCACTACGAGTCGCTACGATTTATGAACTATGACTTCTGTTCTTCCCGTGACTTGTACTACGAATATAAGAACCTTTTTAGCATGTCTTTTTTACTAAAAATGTGACTGTGACTGAATTATTGCAAATTTTTATTTTAGAAAAAAAACGGATCAAATATAGTAATTTTACGATAAAATGTTACTCATTATTGACAACTTTAGTTATAACATTTTGTCATTAAATGCTTATATTCTATTAAAAAAAACTGATGATATTTGATCTGTCTTATTTCAGACCGTCTTAAACAAGACTTATTGATGAATTATTTGCGTAAACAATTATCTTAATGCGTAGTACGGATGAAATAAAACAATAAAAAGTAATACAATATAAATAGTATCGATAGACTCACTTGCAAGAGACTAATGTGTGCATTATGTGTATTTCTTTCCAAATTTCTATGATGATGCTTTTGCCCTATACAGACAACTCAAGTGATGCTAAAAGGTTATCAACAATTTATATGTTTTTTTATATATAAATAAATCTCTCATTCTTTCCTATGAAATTTATCAATATTATTTAAATAAATGTATGAAAATAATTTGAAAATATCTGAGTTCTACTAGTGAATTTGACAATCGAATCTTGATACGGAGTACAAAATGTATTACATATTCGTATAAATTTTTAAAATCAATTGATTTTGTCTTAGTTAGAAAGGTTTAATTTGTGCGATGAATACTGCAATATATGGAGTATTAATCATTTGTTTCTTTTTTATTATTTACGAGACATAATTTAATATTAATCTATAAAACTATACAACCGTCCACTCTATTTCTACGTTTGAAATTCATCATGATAAAAAATCTAGGGTTATAAAACTCTTTATCATTTATTCATTTGAATCAATTGCTAATATCCATAAGTTCTTAGACAAGTTTAACCATTGTAATTTTGATTTTTTTCTGTCTAACAAAACGCGCGTCGTATTACAATGAAGGAGAAAGGAAATTCAAATCTGTGACCTATCGTCCATAATACTTCCGACTTACTAAGAAATCTTAATTCGGTATGAAGGAACATATGATTATATGATTATATTGTTATTAAGAATACTAATACTAATTAATCCCAAGAGATTAAGTCCTAGAGAGAATGAAGACAAACACAAACTACTCCATCATACTTTTTCCCACCTATCACATCTAACAATTTTTTTTCAAAATTTCAAGTTTCAAATCAATCTTTTCAAATTACCAAATTAATATAACAAAATCACTCAAATTTTGTCATTAGTAAATGTTTTATTCGAAATGTAAAACAAATATTAAAAGACAAAATAATTAAAATGCCCAAAATGACAATTAGAAAGTGCCATGCCAACCCAATTTCACGTTCCCAATAAATAGTATTGAATTGGGTTACACATGACTTACCCAAATACAAGTAATTTTTAAGGGTATATGTACCTTAACAAAGCGTCTCCCTTGTGACGGGTCGGTCCTTGTGACGGATAATGTCACTCACAAAACGAATAGGGGGACAAGGTGGAGGCACCCCCCACTTGCTTTCCTCTCTCCTCTATTTGGGCATTTTGTCTCACAGAATGGTACCCGTCTTCTCATTTGTGACGGATACCTTTCGTCACAAATGAGAATTGCGGGTACCTTAAATCTTGGGGTGGTATCATTTTAGTCATGTAACCTTCCAAATGCAATGCAACAAAATAATGATAGTTGGAAGCCTTGGGAATAAGGAGTATTGTTTGGGTTTTTGGGTTTTGGTTTTTTGAATTGACTCGTATACGATGGTTTATGTTAGTCGATCCAGAAATTTGTATTGTTGTCGTAATAGTTAGAGTAGTATAGATCCCGCGCAATGCGCGGTATATATAGAGTATTTATTTTTTAGAGTGTTAATTATAATGGAAAACTAAAGCTATGAAAGATCTATTTTTATGAAATCTATATTTTATTACAATAAAATTACGGATTTCATTATCATAAAATTACGGATTTCATTTTATTGATTTTTTTTGTCACAAAGTTAATGGTAACTATATGTCAAGTTATTCTCTAAATTTATAAGTATTACATTTACTGAAAAATTTACCAGCTTATAGTTTATAGTTTATAGTTTTAACATCAATTTTATAATATTTTAATGGAAAATCATAATTTTGAATTTAATTATAAGATTAAAGTTTAATTATAATATTATATTTTAATGAAAAGATAATAGTTTACAGAAATAAAGTTTTATTTGTCTCTTTATTTAGATAGAAGCATTTGGAGTATGATTTTATTTATTTATGGCATATAAATAAAAAGAGGATTATGAAATCAATTAATGAGAGTGGGGGCCACAATTAGAAGGTGAATATTTAGGGGGGGAAATTTGAGCGGGAAAAATTATAATTTTGTTAATCTTTTAATATATAGAGGATTTCTAATTTAAAATGACATAGATCAAGCTGTTCACACAATTATCACGGTTCATTCACGTATTATCGATGGATAACACTGTTTTGGAGCAATTTCTTCTTAAATTGCATTTTGGGGCTTAAGGTTGATGGTGTGTACTTAGATTTGTCAAACGGGTCGGGTCAGAATACGGGTCGAGTTGAATACGGGTTTGATTATGGTCAGAATACAGGTCAATAAATAATTTCTAACCCATTTTTTTAATGATATTTTTTATAAAAAAAATATTTTTAAAAAAATGTAAAACATATTTAAAATCAATATTTAATCATATTCAATGTTTACATTAGTTATATTGAGTCATTGACTTAATTATTAAAAAAAAAGTTTTCTTTTAATAATTATTTTATTACTAAATGTAATAAAAGTTATATAAAATTGACTTTTTTAATTGTGTTTGTATTTTTAAGTAATAAAAAAATAATTATTTTAATTATTTTTTCATTTATAATATATAAATATTAATATTTTAATAAAAATATTGAATTACCTTTGGAAAAAAAATAGTCGTATTTGGATCCCGTCGCTATGAGTTTTTGTATGTCAAAGTTTTTTTAACCGAACAAACTTTGAGTGACCATATCTCTTGGTCACGAGTTCCAAACTCGATTTTTTTTTTCCAAATCGTATTTCTCGAAAAGACGATCGTTTTGAAAAAAGATTCGTCACATTCCGATCCCGTAAGCATGAGTTATGACCTCTAAAAATTTTCCGGATAAAGAATTTGGGTATTTCGTGCAAAATGGCAAACCCCTTGTTTCGAAGTTGAAAATTCGACTTCTCATATACGTAATCTATCGAATGTCGTATTACAAAAAGAGTACTCCAAAAATGAATATGGAGTTTTGGACCATGACATCTTGATGACGTAATCATGTAAATTCTGTGTTTCCCTATTTTTGAGTCTGTCAAGTTTTGTCGCATTTTGCCATGGTTAGGTAAATTGGTGGTGGTAATTCTAAAACATTTGAAATGTTATTTTCAAGTACAAAAGACATCATACATTCAAATTTACAATAGATAAAATTCAAACCCATCACATCTAAACACAAGATATGATTTACGGTGACCCCTAATAATATTTTAAATTTATAATAATCCCGATTTTGATAGGATAAACGATGTATATAGAAGATGTACAAATTTTAAATTTCTTACAATTCGTTTTTTAATTATAGGTAGAGATGACCAACAGTACGGGCCGACTCGGCCTGACTCGGCGCTGACCCGTTGGTTTAGGCATGTTGGCCCGCCCTTGGCCCGGGTCATAAATTCCAGCCCGGCCTGCCCTTGGCCTGCCATTTGAGAAAAAAAATGGTATAAGGTCCGCCAAAAGCCCGCCTAAAAGAGAACATGGGCCTGGCGCGGGTCATATCTCCAGCAGCCCGGCCCGCCCCGTTCGAGAACACCACTAACTATTGGTACGAAATATTGATCATTCAAACCTTAGGTACTTTTAGAGTTGGCAGGCCTAACCTGACCCGACAGAACCCGAGAATGTTGCAAATCGGCATCAACCCAACCCGACGCAATGACGACTTGTAACCTTACATGACTCGATAATCAGTACCCTGAACCGAGATTGAGCCAATTAAATTGATGACCCGACAATTATTAAGATTAATATGATCAAAATGAATGTGATTTAATATTTAGTTTGATACGTTTGACTTAATAATGGAGTAACTAAACCAAATAATGGATGAAAATTAAACTTAATTGTAAAAAAATTGAAGTAATGCGATAAATAAATGCACTCGATTGACCCGATACATCATTTGACCTGACTCGATCTGAAAAGGTACATTGCTCCGAACCTGATATGAGCCAAGCAAACCCGACCCGGCTGACCCGTTTGACACCTAGAATCTGGATACATCTAATTCAAGAACCATGACGAAATGTAACAGTAAATGGTGCCTTTTCCTGACCCATCCAGCCCGAGATTTAAAACTGGGCCGGCCCATAATACATAGCCCATTAGTCTGAAGAAAATAAGAATCCCGCTTCTTTTTCGCGCCTTTTTCATTTTACCGCGGTGACTAAATATTACCCGAGTAAATTTTACATTTACGCCATTTTCACTTCCTCAATCTCTCGTCTGGCAATAAACTTAAATCCACAATTTCATCATTTACTCAAGGTGAATTCTTTGTACTCTTGTCTCCTAATCTTTTGCGTTGATTTTCTTTTTAGTTTAATGTCCTATATTGCTCCGTCTCAATTATTTGTTTATTCAATTTTTATCGTGAGGGTTTTATTTTAATAAACGCCTAAACGGTAAACAAATAATTGAGACGGTTGAAGTAATTTTTATTTTTATTATTAATTTTATGTTAATTCATTTTTAAACATGAAAGATTAGAACTTTATGGGAATTTTGATCTTTAATTTGCATTAGCGGTTATGTTACTCCGACTCTTCATTACACATTACCCAATTACCCGTGTTACGACACTTGGTATTAGTATAACTTGTATGAGTAAAACAAGTTATTGACTTGGGTCACTTCATATGAGAATTGTCATTAATTAGTTGTATATTAGCGGCTAGTAAAGTTATTGAGAGGTAGTATTCATGACCCGAGAAACCTGTTAGCAAAAAATTGCACTCTAGCTCCTTTATACCGAAAAAAATTAATTATATCTTAAGTATTTCTTTTTCTTAATCTAAATGTCTTCCTAATGCACAACTATGTTTTTTATGTATTTTTTGGAACATGATGGTTTGATTCCTGTCGGCGACAGTGAACTTTGTGTAAGCCCGTTGTATGAATATAACAAGTCATTAACGCGAAAGAGGTCTGATATAAATATAATTCCTGTCACCCCTTTTTCAGATTAATTCTCAAAGTTTCAACAACTCAAGTCGTCAATGTCACAGTCACACTGTCACTGTGATGACCATGATGTATCCGCGAAAGAGGTTGTTATTCCTGCCATATTCTTTTGTTCAGAAGGGATGTTTTTTTTTTTTACTGCATTGCTTATAAACTAACTGTAACTTGAATTGATGCTTACTGCTGTAGAGTGACAGGAACTCCGAAGGGTCAGTTTGTCAGGTGGTTACACCAGGAAATCATCCAGCATCTCCAATAAGCTGCTATGAATCGATTTCAGTTAAATCTGATGATTACATAGATGGCTCTATTACCATGTCTCATCGCATGTCCCGGCTTGTTACTGCAAAAAATCTCATCTTTGATCCTATCACATTAAGGAGGGAGTTAGCCCTAATGGTGATACTACACGAGTATCCTCTCTCCATTACTCATCATGTCGGGTTTAGGAGCTTGTTTAGTAGTGTCAACCCTTTGTTTAAGATGGTTTCTCAAGAAACATTGTGGAATGACATTATGAAGATCAGAAAGTTCGAGAGATGCATTGCTATTGGTGAATTAGGGTCACTATATTCAGGTCGAGTTGCTGTTACAACCAAAATGTGGGATTCTTGTGACGGGAATAAGAAGTTTCTTGTCATCACAGGTCATATGGTTGATGAGCAATGGAAAAGGCAATCATATATTATGAGGTGATACCTTGTTCGTCGACAAATGTTCTTTTGATTGTTCTATCCTGTGCCCTAGTGCTCCATTTTCTACTTGACTTGTTATCTTGATTTTCTCTTCTTTCAGTTGTACATGGATGAGTCTGTACTTCGATTTCATGTCAGCTAACCCCAAGTCATTTCGGAACTAAGGCTTTGCTGTTGTTGGCTGCTTATTTACTTGTAGGTTTGCAAATGTGCCAGTCCAATGTTCAAATGAGTTTATTGTAAAGGTTCTTGCAGAATGTTTATCAGAATTCGAAGTGGATGAAAAACTGACTACTATAACAATGGACAATCACACTTCGAATGTCGAACTAACAGATATTCTGCAGAAGAAGCTTCCTAAAAACAAGTTTCTTTTAGGAGGAAAACTGTTCAAAATCCCATGTTTTGCTCAGACTTTGAGCCTAATGGTTCAAAATGGATTTGATGTTGTAAGGGATGTAATTGACAAAATTCGAGACAGCATTCAATTTTGGACCGATTCACAAGAAAGAGAAGAAAAAATCAAGAAAGCAACTCGTGACTTGGGTATAAGCACTGCAGTTGCCTTGGTGCTTGATTATGACTCGAATTGGAACTCGACTTTCCTAATGATGCAACAATCTATCTCACTCAAGGATGTGTTTGTTCATTTGAAAAATCAGGAATCAAAGTACAACTCCTTGCCTACTGAAGATGAATGGGATTTAGCCAGTCAAGTCTGTAAGAGGCTTGGACAGTTCTATAATATGATGAAGGCTTTCGAAAAGCAGCCTGCTTCATGTATGTACTTCATGTACATATGTACTATCAAGCTGAGTTTATCAGATTGGCGAAATTCTGAAACTATGGAGATTAAAGAGATGGCGTTAAGGATGTCGGAGAAGTTTGACAAGTACTGGAATGAAGCTCATGATTTCCTAGCAGTTAGTGCTGTGTTCCACCCATACTTTCAGTTTTTCGATTTGGACAACCTATTTCCAAAACTGTATGGGGATGAAGCTGAAAGTGAACTCGAAAGGATTCGCAAGATGTGCTATGAACTGTATAATGAGTACAAGAGTTCCATGCCTTTGGATCCAGTTGATGATGGTGAAGAAAAGTCTTCAACCAGCTCGGGTGATTCATTTAGGACATATATGAAAAAAAAGAGGAGGAAGTTGAGTGAGAGATGTGAACTCGACCTGTATTTCGAATCAGATGAGTTTGTGAAATCAAATGAAATCATTTCTTGGTGGGGGAATAAGAAAAGATTTCCAATCTTGCAGAAGATGGCAAAAGATATTCTTGCTATCCCAGTTTATTCAGTTGATTCTGAGAATGTTTTTGTGTTGGGTGATCCGGTTTTGAGTCCAACGCGCAGCCGACTCAATCCTACAATGGTGGAGACATTGATGTGCACTCAAAGCTGGGTTAGACATAAGAAAAGATTTGAAGGTAGCTATAAAAAAGTTTTCGTAGGTTACCTGGATAAATACTAAATATTAAGCGGTTTTGCAATACACTTCGTGTAAGACCGTTGTACACAAGACTTGTTCATAAACCGAAATATAATCTGATGTCTTTGTGCAGAGCCTCTTACACTGACCTCAAAACATTCACTGGGAACCATTTATGATGATGCCAATGCAGAGCAAGGGATCTTTTGTAAGGTAAAATATATAAATCACTTACCCCTACTACTTCAATTTGTGTTTAGACCGTCCCGGAATGGACTAAGGATCGGTATTAGGTCCGACTATGGGACCGTCTCACCTAAAACTTGTCATATCAGATCCCCTTTATCCTGTCATAGAAGGAAGCCTTTCTGGTTTAACAGCGATGTTGTTACCGTTTTGTGTAAAGACTCTAAGCAAAGATCGTCTCTCAGGTGAAATCTGGAGAATCCGGTAGCATCTCAGATTCACGGTAATCACAGAGAACTGCTTGTTGATTTGAATTGCCTCAAATACCAGCTGATGGCTGTCTATTGATCAGGAATGAACTGCTTGCAAGAAATCACGCGGTGAAGCAGCTAACAGAAGCTCGAGTTGCATTTTGTAGTACTGTATGTCTGTATGGTCTACTGATAGAGCATTGCGGCCATGTATTTTTGTATCGGAACACTCCTAGCACATCTACCTCCCTGCAAAAATAACAGACGAAACATATTTGTAAAATATGAACTGGTGTATAACCTTGAAGCTGCAGGGGTGAGAGGCACAGTCATGTTGCAATGTCCCATCCCAATCAAGCAAACTTTACTGCCATTACGTGTCGCACCAAAGGCAGTAGACACAGTTTTCTCGAATCCAGCACAGTCAAGAGTTACGTCTATTGGCTTCTCCATTGCTCTCTTGATCTCCTCCACCTCTGAGGCCACATCCTAACATGAAAAATACGATAATTCAACAAGTCTTACAAGAAATCGAGATGAACTTTGATGTTAAATTAGGTTATCAAGCAATAATTACCTCTTTATTCATCGAAACCTTGACAACTTGATCAGCTTTAAGACTCTTAGCAACAGAGAGGCGATGCTCATCGACATCAGCCACCACAGTTCTTGGTGCTCCAAAAGCGCGAGCAGCTAACAAGGTCACAAGCCCAATGGGTCCTGCTCCAATGATCAATACTGTGGTCTCAGCCCCAACATTGGCTCGACGACAGCCATACACACCCACACTCAAAGGCTCACACATTGCACCTTCCTCCAAACTCATTCTCAGGGATCTTAAAGCACAAATTTGCTGGGTGCACAATCTACACACAAGCACACAGTATTCATACATATCTGTACACGATTTGAGTTTGGAAAAAGGCAAACTCGATAATAAAAGACACATACCTGATCAGCAAGAGAACCATGGATGGGAGGAGTAGCAAAGAACTCCATATCAGGGCAAAGATTGTAACTGCCTTCTTTGCAGCGGTCGCACCTCCAGCAACCATGACCGGGCTCAAGAGCGACTCGATCACCGGCGACTAGGGACGTGACCTCACTTCCGACTTCTTCAATAATACCAGCACATTCATGGCCTATTACCATAGGTCTAATCAACATAGCAAACATAAAACATTATAATTTATGCACCATACATGCATTAAAATTATATAAAGCGTTTTATACAAGTATTATTGTAATAAGAGACAGGTATATGACGCGATTTTATAAAATGTTGCGGAAAAATAAATTTTACATTCAAGTAGTGAACATCACTACCACATATACCAATTGCTTTCATCCTCACCCTTACATCATTAGGTCCTATATAAAAACACACAAATAATATTACGTAAAATGTAACAAGACCGTTATATAATGTACAACGACTTCATCAAATGTTTGCACCCACTAATAGCAACTATGTTATACCATGCAACTCTTTTACACGAGACAAACTGTTCTAAACGTATTTAACCAACTAATACCATGCAACGCAACTGTTTTACACGAGACAAACTGTTCTAAACGTATTTAGCAAAGTACGTTAAATTAAAACATACCGAGAGCAGGAAGCGGGTAAGGCTCAATTCTAAGATCATTAACACCATGAAGCCAAGCAGCCATGTTTTCAGTAGGAGCACATCCACCTTTTCCCATTTTTTTTCACTTGGAATTTTATTATTGGGTTAACGTAAAAAGTATATTTTTGATAATTGTTTTGGAATTTGGATGAATAAAAATAAGGAAATAGTTGGGTATTTAAATAGATGAAATAATTAGTATTTAGTAGTTAATAAATTGTGATTAGATAAGATATTATGGATTTATAACTGAAAATTATAATTATCCCTACTTTAGCTGAAAGAGGCAATCTATTTATATTTTTTAATAGATTATTTTAACAAATGTACTTATCCAAATTCAAAAAAGAATTACGTAGTATACATACATTTTCAATTATCATTTTCGGATAAGCTATGTTATTAATCATAGACTTTTAAAATAAAGTAAAATAAATCAATTTAAAGAAAATAAAGTAAGATATTTGTAATTTAAGATTATTTATCTAAAACTTGAGAAGTAAGATAAAAAAAAAAAACATAGATACAAAGATATGTTAAAGTAGATAATGATGTTTATTTGAGCCGATAATTTTGTGTTTATACACTTTTATACAAAGTATAAATCGAGTTGATAAAAATACGTACTAAAACAACCCGTTCTACCAACTTCTTCATCAATAATCCGGCTAGTAAAACATTTAATTGAGCAATCTATCTTTATAAGCTCTTTTTGACAGGGCAAACACCGATACAACCCACTTAACCGATTTGATGATCACGGGTTATTGGGTAAGACGATTTTGTAATAGATACTACGCTACATTACTCGCATTCTTTTATTCTAAATCGCATCCTTTAACTTTATCAATTACCTTATCGTTGAAACAAGCTTTGATTGATTAGCCTATGCATTCCTAAGGTAATTTAGCTTAGCCTATGCATTCCTAAGGTAAGGGACATTTGGCCAATATACTCGCCAGAGCTCAGGATGTCCCCTAGTTGGGATATCTGTGTGGTTGGGATATCCATAAAAGAACGGTGCTTCATAACCTTCTTCTAGAATCTCGTTAAATGCGAATGCAGTAAAATTTGGTCACTGACTCACTTCATAACCTCCTTCTTGAATCTCGTTAAATGCGAATGTAGTAAAATGACCGTGGTCACTGACTCACTCTGATGTTGTAACACCTTTACAACACAAATGCATTTCCGTCTCATGGCCTATAGTTCAAGCTCCAACCAAAAATAATAGGCTAATACGGAGTACAGTACTAGCAGGTGATGATAACAGTAACAGAGTAAATAATACTAGGATTAATAGCATTGCACCGGAAAATATAAATATGACATACGTGACAGAAACGAAAGCAGTGGATGGACAGCTGAGAGAATGGTTAAATAATCTTCAGTTCTCGGTCTTTCTTCTCCTCCTCCTGTTTTTCCTTTTTCCATGTTTCTTTCAAACACGAGTATCATCAACTTCTTCAGCATAGTCCAACATGAGAAGATTTTCAACGTAGATATGGGCATCGAGACTTCTGTCACAATCAGCGGACATCATCAATTCTGTGTGCTCCATTGTTTCTAAATCAAAGCAATGCAGCCTATAAAGGTACGTTTTGAAAAGCAATCTCTTCTTATCAATTGAATAATTGATAGGCCTGTCCAAATTAAAAGAGCCAAATGTTCCGAAAGTAAACATCCTTGTCCAAGATTCCGAAACACCATACTCCTTCATGACCCACAACTCACAGTGAGGATAACGGTTAGCTGAAAGACTCAAGCAACCATCTAGCTCTCCCACGTACAAACCAAGCAAATGTTCAAACTGGAAATTTTGCAGTAAATGTGGCAGTGGTAGACAACTAAACGTTTCATCCCTTAAATTAAACGCAACAATAAGCTCATACACATTCTCACCATTGAGTCCAACCCAATGGCACATTTCATGTAGTAAAATGCCGATATCCCAACCACGGGAACTAAAATGGCAAGGAACATCAGGTCCCCTTTTCCAACAATTAGTTCTCATGCTATAAACCATAACTTCACAGATGTGATCCCCCATGTCCTTCAAACACTGCATGATTCTCACACATTTGTAGTCCCGAGATACACTATCATAACCGAACCCATAATCGAAGACAGGATACTCATTGGCAGCTTGGTAAACAGACAAAAGAGGAAGCACATTGTAGGTTTGAGTAGTCGGGTTATATAACAACAAATGACCATAATCAACGCGAAGCAAAATCAACCCACGACATGACCCAGAAATCATCACCGGGGTTTTGCAATTCTTGAAAGGATGACTGAGTTCAATTGGGTTCCTCAAGATGATCATATTCTTGCAAATAAAACCTAGGAGTTGAGACAACATAGTGAAGATTGGTTTCGGTTGCAAGAGATCGTTCTAAACGATAATTAACAAATTCATTATCACTAATTAAATTACGCCACGATTTACAAATTATCTTCAAGCATACCGCGGTTTTTGCAGGTAATCTTGATAATATATTAGTAAGTAAATCAATTGGAAGCTGGGTTATTTGTATCATCATTATCATGAATTGGGAAATTAATTCATATGATAAATAATGAAATTAATCAAGAAAATTCGAACAAATAGTGAAAACCTAAACAGGGTAACACAAAAATCAAAGATTTGCTTGAACCATGATCATGAAATTCTGCAATTTGAACACAAGATGAATTCTAGGGTTTGAGTGATTAGAAAAGGAAATTAGATTGGGAAGAAAATACCCAATTACAAGGTAGAACCATTAGAAGTTTTGAGTAGCCCTTGCAAATGGCAATTTGAGTCGGGTTTGGATCAGGTTATTTCGGATTGGGTTATTTTTGGAGTTTATTATTTTAGTTTACCGGGGATTATCTTTTCATCAAATTATATTATTTTTAATATTATTATTAATGCTTTTATTCGAGATTGACTTGACTCATGCAACATATACAACAAACTATAAATCGTTTTTATTAATTTTGTCACAAAAAAATTGAGAGTTTTATAAATTGGAGTCATTATCATACAACCAACTTATACCTAAATGAGCTTATGTGTAGTTTTTTTTTTTTTTTTTTTTTAAAAAAATTTTAAAGTATTTTTTTAATGTTTAAGTTGGTGAGCTCACAAACTTTATAGTATAGATGAGATTCTTTATAACAAAACTCAACAACTTTAATATAAAACTCAGGTTCTACAAAATCAGTTGTACTGCAACTGGTTGTAGGATCTATTTACCATCATTATCTTTGTGGTATAAAAGATATTTTCTTTAAAGTACTGTACATTTTAGCACCGTACCCAATTCACTTAATTAATTTCCAGTTTCAACTTTAGTTTTCTCAAAGTAAAATACAATGACGAGAAAAATGAACAACTAATGAGATAACACTATTAGATATGTAATTTATTAAAAATAAAAACTGTACGAGGTCTAAGTTAGTATCTTATTACTATTTGTACGGGGTCTAAGTTAGTATCTTATTACTATTGTTACTCCCACCTTTCAATTTCACTACTCCTGTTATTAGTTTTACTAGCATATTTAATTATTTACTACGGCTTTGTTTTATAAATGGTATATTGAAATTTTTTTAGCATATTGGAGAGTTTTATCAGGTTTGACTTACGAATATGCTATTTAGAACGTTTGGTTAATGAAATATTGAAATAGTATAGTGAGATCCAATATGCTATTTTTTGCAATATGCTGCTCCTACCAGCATATTGGGTTAGCATATTAGAAATAAAGGGAATTGTCTTCTTTACCCTTTTTAAAAAATATTAACCCTACACTCACATATTTAATAAATAATTTGTTCGTATCCTTATTTGTCATTTTACAAATGATCTAAACAATTTGCAAATCTAAAATTACCAATTACCAAACACCTCTAAAAAAATTATGCTAACTAAATCTGCTTGATAGAACGGCTAAATCATTCTGCTAGTCAAATCTAATTCCTAAATATGTTTCTGCCAAATTCGCTATTTACAAAAAGGGCCTACCTCCAGATAATCCAGTATAACTACGATTATCTCCACTACTAACAAATTTAGTTTTACTATTTGTACAATTTTATCGAGCTCATATATCTAAATAAATACTCCCTCCGTCCCGGTCAATTGTTGTCCTTTAGTTTTGGCAAAAAGACCAAGGAAAGAAGGGGGTCAATTACTAAATGACAAGTGGACCATATTGACTGTAAATAATCAAATTGCTCTTCAAATTTATTCTTAAAATAGAAAGGACAACAAATAATCGGAATAGAAGAAGTCGTACTTTACCCCCTACACACCCATGTACTCTTTCTGTAAATTAAGGTGCAGTAAGTATTTAAAAAACTTAGTTTTTATTTTTATTTTCTTTGTTTATGAAAGGAAGCAAAAGAGTATGACAAAATTACAAGGTGCAAGAATATGTTTCCGGCGATATAAAAATGCGAAGTCTTGTGTAAAATCGTTATATTGAGCTATGAGCCATCGAGCCCTACGAGTTTTTTGACGAATACAACCGTGCCATCGGTTTTTGTAAGTAGAGAACAGACCATACACATCTATATTACAAAGAATTGAGGATATAATGAATACAATGAGGAATACTTTCCTATGATTACAATACCCAAAAAAATAACCATCAATTTCCAGATTTTCTTTCTTCCTTCTAGACATCTTGCTCATCTCGATAAACATCGAAGCCCCACCTCTAAATCTTCTAAGGTGATGGTGAGCAACTCATCGGAATCCATACAATCAAAGGAGAGCCTAAGGTCCAAATTTTCTCTAGCATTAACTAACATAGGATCGACCAAACCGCCATTCATCTCCTGTCGTTGTTTGTTTGTGGTTTCTCTCTCGATCAATGAAGCAATCGAGTCTAAGGTGCATGAGCTATGTAGCTTAAAACCATACAACAAGCTAGTCTCTATCTGGTTATTCATCTTTATATGGGTGATGTTTGCTAGGTCCTTTGAAGTGAAATCTTCAAACTCGAAGAACTTTGTCACCCTTCTGCAAAATCCTTCATTGGAGGATATGACCCTTTTCATCGGTTCACTATAACCGGCAAATATGACAACTATCTTACCATTGTCCATCACAGACATGATCTCCTCCAAAGCCTCTAAACCGTAATCCTTGTCATCTGATTTTTGCATTGGTATAAGGCGGTAAGCTTCGTCAACAAAAAGGATTCCTCCTTCAGCTTCTTTAATCTACAGAGATACAAACTCGTCAATTTTTAACACCGTCAAACAAATACACGGTCAGCATTGAATAAACATCGTACAATTAAACCGGCCTGACCAAAAAGGACTACTTGAAGTAGACCCACACCCACACCCAAACCCGAAATAACATGGACCAAAGTGTGTACTCAAATGACTAGTGTGACACGCACCTAAATAGACACAAACAGAAAATCACCCGATTGACCAAGGCGAATCACTTGCTAGTTGCTACAAGCCACCAAACTTGAACCGACCCATAGACAAAATGAAATGATAAACGCACCCAAATTGATCTGAACCAGTAATGAACTGACCTAAATCTGACTCGTGTAAGCCACTTGCCAAGTCATTTGAATGTAATATGTTTATTTGATTGTGTTGAGGTACGGATGAAAAAAATATAAGGATCTAAAACATACCACTTTTCTGGTTTTTGGTCCAGTGTGACCGACAAATTCTCCCACAAGATCCGTCCTCTGCACTTCTGTCACCTTATCAGTAGGTAAGATGCCCACCATATAGAGTAATTTTCCAAGAATTCTGGCTACCATAGTTTTTCCTGTCAATGCACCACCAATAATTTCAATGCGCTAAAAAAATAATAATTTTGATTAGATGTCCTCTGATTGCACTAGTGGGTGGAACATGAAACCATAATACACTTTTAAATACTTCACTAGAAATTAATGACGCATATGTTTCTTTATAGCAAATCTACATTAAGATTGTGCAACATCTATAGAAAGGGAGCATGTCAGCCTCAAAATTAGTGGCGGTACTTAACGACTTGGGGTTGAACTCCGTCAGCACCAAAACCGCCCTTATCGCTTTGATTGCACTAAAAATAGTTTTAAATTTTAAACTAATCTGAAAACAAAGAAGATAACATCTAAGAGCAAAAGGTACGGGAATGTGCAACGGGAACTGTAAATGCATGTTGTCTACGATAAAAACTAATAGCACAATTCCACAACCCACAAGCTGGAGTATTATCAATTACCTGTTCCTGGGTTGCCAAGAAATGCCATATGCGGTGGTCTTCTGGGACCAACTTTCAGTCCAAGAGCCCTGCGCCTTTCATCAAGAAGCATTCCCCTCGCCCATTTTCTGAGTTGCAATTTGAGTTCATTTAAGCCGACAATGTTTGACAATCCCTGCTCAAGTTCATCCATCTTAGCTTTTGTCTGACTACAAGCTTCAACGGCTTTGCGCTTTCTCTGCTCTTCAGAATACTGATTTAGTAACTGTCTCAACTTCTCATTCCCGGGGCCCGAAGATAAATGATTCATAGGGGCCATGCCATCCTACAATGTACATGTATGGAGTGTCAGAAGCTAGCTAACAGCAAAGACATTTGACCATCATGCTAAACATTTGACTCACATCATCCTTTGCACTGCAATCAGCATTGTATTCAAGCAGCGTTTTCACAGTCAAGCAGTCATCAGATAGAAGTGAGTGCCAAACAGCAAGATGCAAAGGCGTCATTCCATTCTACAGAATCGGAAGACAAAAAAAAAAAATGCTCTTTTCAAACATAGTTTCAGCACGTTCTTCATATTTTAATTTACTAAATGAGAAATTAACGTAAGATTAAAAAAACAAGGAGGAAAAGTGGAAGTACATTTGCCTTGGCCTCTACAAAAGCGCCGTGAGAAAGTAGCAACTTGGCTGCTTCATTGCAGCCGTTCTTTGCAGCCATGTGCAACGGAGTCTCCCCATACTGCAATGAATACTCAAATATAACAAATCAGAGATGCAAAACCAATACTCCTACAGGCTTCATCCCAAATTTTACATTTTAACTCTACAAATATTTAGATAAAATTAATTGTTAAAGATGCCATCGATTGATCGCCCAACAGTCATCAGGGCAATCAATTTTGGAGGGAGGAAGTAATACAAGGCATCCTTGACAGTTCTACACCGATCAGCAAATCGCAATCCTTACCATATTCTTGGCCTCTAGCTCAACCTTCTCTTGTCCCTTCCAGTTCAGTAGAAGTTTAACAATCTCAACTTTGTTGTACCCAGCAGCCACATGAAGAGGAGTCTGAGCCATCTGTAATCATTACAAACATCACAACATTCAGTAAGACACTGGCTTCATCGAGATCAGACGTTGATTCTCAGGGTTCTCAAGATAAACTAGTCAAAAAGTCTTGTATAAGACGGACTCACACCTGACACCTACCCATTTCCTTAGGTACTCCTCAGTTTATTAGGATTAACAGGTTGGTCACGCATGTAAAACCGTCTCATATAAGCTTTGGTCGAAGGAGTTGTACAGCATCTTTATGCACAACAATATGGTTTATCCATTCACACAAGTCATGAATCTCAGACAGAAAACCTCGCATCAAAGACTAAGAATCTTCAATATAACTTCGTAAAAAATTACCACCACAGTTCCACAAGTTCAACAACTATAGTTCATCAAGGACAATAAGAACAACAACATTTATAGATCCAGTAACAATGCACATCGAACTAATCTTCTGCGAGACCGTCTCACATTAAAAACGCCATTAAAAAGAAACCCAATTCTCCAATTCCTATAAAAATTAAAACCCATTTCTAATTCCTCATGATAATCAATACCCATATCACCAATTCCAATAAAAATCAAAAATTACAAAATAAAATAACAAAAAAGGAAAGAAAAAAAGAATACCACAGGATTTCTTTCATTAAGAAGAGAAGGATTATCCTTAAGCAATCTGGAAAAAGAAGCAAGATCACCAGATTGAGCAAATCCATGAATAGTATGATTATTTGGGCGAGAAGATCTTGAATGTTGATCAATTGCAGGCGCCATTTTTGTTCTTTTATTAGTATAATTATTATTATTATTATGATTATCTATATTGAAATTCCTTAAATTTCTCGATAATTTCTCTCTCCGTAGGTTGATTGGAGAGAGATTTGGGGAAGAAATGAAGGAATGCAGAAATGAAGGAAGAAGCAGAGAAAGAAGAGAGTAAAGAGAGAGAATGGTGAATGGTTGTGAACTGGTGATTATCTGTCTTTGATGTGTCGTCTATGATTTGAGTCTTTCGCGGTCACTCTTAAGTCACAATTACTGATACTTTTATATTTTTAGGGACGATCTCGACATCTCGTAAACGGGTTATTCGGTTTAATTTTGATCTGATCCTTTTGAATTGGGTTATATTTTGCCATTTTGGTGTGAGGACATTTTTGGATAGGGTGATTAAGTTAATTTGAGTACTTTTGTATCATTACGGTTTAAGTAATTTCAGAACTGAGTTATATATGTGTATTGAGACAACTTAGGGTTTTAAAATTCTTTGTTTTGGGTTAGGATGTTATTTTTTCAGATTTAATTTACTCAAATGATTTTGTTATTTAAACCGTTAGTTTTGTGTAAGATCCTTATTGTTTATAAATGGAGTACTCCGTATATATTATTCGATAATGAAAAGAACCCGTCTTATAAATTATTTTACGTAAAATAGCGATACTACCGACATTGCCAAAAATGAAAAGAACCCGTCTTATAAATTGGTGCGGACTGCGGAGTGCCGACATTATTGAAAATGAAGTCCAATTTTGAACATAATAACATAGAACAAGTCAACAAAACTATATCAAAGATCTCAATCTTAATTTAATGAAAATTAGTGCCGACATTATCGAAAATGAATGCCTACCCAGATACTCAAATGCAGGAAACTATCGAATTCCATCGGAAATTCTCAATTTTGGTGATAATTCCGGTGATGGGTCACGCTCAATTCTCGGGAATTTAAGGAAAGAAATGAAATTTAGGAATTGTAATGGAAATGGGAATGTCATTCAATTCTCAGTTCAATATAATTTGGAATTGTAAGATTGCTCAAGACTTAGCTTGAAATTATGATGGCGGAATTATGGAGGGGCTAGCAGGGGCACTTATCCTCGCTGGACAATGTAAAAAATTTGAAAGTTTTAGGTAAATTTTTTATATGTTTTCCCAGTTTACCTGATTCCCGCTTGAATTTTTCGCCCCCGACTATAAATCCTGGTTGCACCATTGCTTGGAAAATGTCCTCTTATAAGTATGTTCTTATGAGTTATGAGATTGTGTATTGCCTGAGTGGAGTAAACAATTTTACGTTAGGGATGTGATTATAGAAAGTTAGGCTGAGAATTGTAGACTCAAGTGTATGAGCTTCTTTAGACTCCGTGTTTAAGCAAATGGCATTTATTGAAGATGTCTTAGACTAGTGGTTAAGACTTGCTGACTGAGGTATTGTTTGCCGTAGGTCATTGGTTTAAATCCCGCTTCCCCTTATATTGCATTCCTCTTGTGGCTCAAGTAGCATTCTTGCCCCAACTAATTCTGTGAACAAGCAGTAATTTGTTTCATTTCCCCGTGTTTATATTTATCTGGTAAGATTTCAATTTGGGTGTCCGAGGTTTAACAAAAGTCTACTGTGGTGTGAACATAATGCTACTTTAGTAGCTGAGCTTTGGATGGTTTTTATCCTTGCACATTTCTCTTCTTTCGGTTAGCAACAGTGTAGAGCTTGCAAATTCGCTTTCCTGTTGTATTATTATCCTGATCACTTTGAGGTTTTGACAATTTTTTGTAAACTATATGGTAGATAAACAATGCTGGAATGAATAGAGGTTTCCGACCTTTTTTACAGTTAACTGATTTAGATAGGAAACAGCTACGTGATCGTGAGCTGTGACTTTCTTGAGATGAATAAAGTCCCTCTGCCCGTCTGCTCTCTTTTCTTCAACTAAATATATTAGCAATTACCAAACAACATCTCCATGGCAACGTTTTTTTCTTTTGTTTTTCCTAGTCTTTGTGGGCTAATTTGCCAGAATTATCATTAACTTGAACCAAACATAAGTTAATGTGTGTGTTTTTTTTTCTATTCTTGGTGTGCTAATTTTCCCACAGCTATGTGTTGACAAATTGTGGTTTGCTGCACCTTCAAGCCTCCTAAAGCAGTTCAGGCAGACTAAGATAGAAGTCCCAATTGCATCTCCGGGAGTGGTGCTAACTGATTTTTATTGAGGTAAATGCCTTTAGTATCTTTTCTACGATTCTTGTAGTTATTTTCGTTTGTTTCGTTTCATCAGGGCTTGCTATTAACAGTCTGACTGGTCTCATTGGTATTCCAATGCCGTGAGGGCTCCCGGTTCCTACAATTGGGGAGGGAAGAGGGGTGGTGGGGGGTATCATGATCTTCGGTTCATTCTATCATATAGAACAAAAATATAATAAACCCTTGGCTCCATAGAGAATAGCTCAACCAATTTACTAATAACTCCTTGTGCTCTCATCTAATAAAAATTATTATTTGATGCTTCAATTAGCAGAGGAAACCTTGAGATAGCGGTTTGACTAGCAAGGGGAATAACAATGGCATGGTGATTGAAGATAAGTCACTCAACATAGATAAAGAGGGGTGTTACCGCGTCACGTAGGTGAATAATTCTTGATGTTAAATTTTGATTTGACTTTTTAACATGGCTGTATGCTTTCTCGTGTAGTGGTTCGAGTCCTGAGAACAATCAATGTAACAATGTTCAACATCATTCGTGAACTCCCCGAAACAGTGGCTAGATCGTCCAATGCCCCATATAAGTGGGTAGTAAAGCAGTATCAGAAAGGCCATCTTTTACACGACGCCACCAAGAATTTTGATTGCTTTAGCCACAGCTTGGATATGAGGCGCCTGCTGGTTTGACGACCAGGTATTAATCAGTTTTCAATATCATTGCTTGTTACTATTTGCTACTTCTCTGATCGATTGCATTCACACCCAAGTTGTTTGAATTTTTTTACTGATGTTGGACATGCCGAGATTATGTGGTATTATACTATTATTGGAAAAGCTTTCAGTGACTAACCAGAAAATTGTTTTTGATGTCCCTTAAAACTTTTGAAATAATTGACACAAGTTGGTATCCTGTTTTTTTCCCTATCAGTTGGCTGCACTCTGCGTAATCATACTTTTGAGTTCAAGCACCACTCGCAAGTCGCAACTCAATGCCCGGCATCCTGGAACCTAATTTCCTGAACTTGAAGTATGATCCTTGTACTTACATCCATATGATTCAGAAAGCATTAAATTTGATCAGTTGACGAATCGTGACGAATAATACATCAATGAATTTTGCAAGGATTCTGTATATAATAAGAGGAAGTACAGGCATAGTCTTACATAATTCATTGCACTATCTACCCGCCAGATTCTGTAGATCATGTGATTATTTTCTCTGATGTGAAATATGGCATATACATATACACAAGAATACAAGATATACTATATTTTGTGTTAGGATCCTCTGGATTTTATACTCGGTATTTTGTAGAATTGATTAGAGTTTTAAATAATCGGTTTTTTTTTAACGTGTGCCCTAAGGGCACACCGCACACATTAATAAGCCGAATAAGGGAAGGTTCACAACATAACCGATAAATAATAGGTAAAAGAATAATATATAGGGACATTCCTAATTTATACTCTGTACATGTAAAAAAGAGTAAATATTTTCTTTACCACGGAGGATCCAAATCCACTGCATTATGCATGCACTGAAAAAATTTGTTTCCTTTACGTGTCATATTTCATTCTAAATATAAATGATGTTGTATATTATATCTTCCAAAACTATCTCAAATCAATTATTACTACTATATCTCTGCAAGAAAGTTGAAAAATCATGACAAACAATGTGTGTTTTCTATGATCATGAGACATTGTTGCTGCTTCACTAGGAATTTTTAGTCTCCACCATTATTGATCAAAATGGCTTCGCCATCACCGGCATCCTCTCCCCCGGCGACCAACTCCACTGCACCTCCACCCTCTACTTCCTCTCCTCCTCCCGCTCCTCCGCCCTCTACTTCCTCTCCTCCTCCCGCCCCTCCGCCACCCACACCCTCATCCCCTCCTCCACCAACCCCCTCTGCCTCACCACCACCCCCTTCCTCACCTTCTCACCCTAAGCCACCACCACCACCCCCCTACAGCCACCCGCCACCACCAGGCAGACATTCTCCGGGTTCTGGTTCGGGAGGAGAGAGTGGAAACAGTTGGGGTATTAATGGAATTTCAACAAGAGTGATAGTGGGGGTAGCGATAGCAGGAGTGGCTTTATTATTCGCGGTGATTATAATTTGTGTGTGTTGTGCTAGAAAGAAGAGAAAAAGAAGAGATCGTTATGGTGGTCGTCAAAGTTACTATGTTCCTCCTCCTCTACCTCATTCTGTCCCTCCTCAAGGTGTCTGAGTTTTTGACCGTTTCTTTTATTTATTATTTTTTCCGAATCATAATGAAAGTGCATTTTGTTAGTCTTTATTCTGTCGTGCGAAAATCATGGGGGAGTAGTTTTGACATTTTACAACCATAATTTTCATAACGGTGTCATTCGGAGCAATCTTTGTATTAACATACTTTATGTAACAACTTCCACTCGCTTCTACCCTTCCAGCCTGCCACATATGGAGCCATTGAGGCGTTGGGACTTGGGGTGATGCTATTGTTGTAGTCTTATTTAAGACCGTCTAAGATGAACTGTCTACAACCACTTATGGTGCTACATTGTGGTTTTGTTCATTTATTGTGCATAGTTGCTTTTGAAAATTACATCGTTGACAATTTGAAATCTGGAATTTTGTCAATGCCGTCTTGATCCAGTTGTTGAGATTGAAGCCCCATCAATCATATGTCTCAGTTTCGAATCTCTTTTATACTTTCCTTATAATCCTTAGGCTTCCTTTCAGACGTGGCAAAAAAAAGCAGGATTTTCGGACTCTGTTTTTATTGTTGACAAACTGTCTTCCCAGTTGTTTCAGTTTTGCTATTGGATCTTGATAGGAGTTGTAGTGATGCAGATGAATTGGCTTTTCGAAATTAATTTCATTTTGGACTCTGTCGTGATTCTTGACAAACATCTTTCTGGTGGATAGACTTAAAATTCAAGAATATTCAACAGCCTTCAATTTTTGAGAGGTCTCAATCATTGTTTGGCTCCGTCAACTTGTGTTGTACACTGGGTTTTGTTCATAATATTTAGGGAATACATTGTATACCGTTTTGTGTATACAATGTATACTACATAACTGTCATTGATTCGATTGTGTTTTTATGAATGCTAGAAGGTCATTATGGTGTCCAAATGCAACACTGGCAGCAGAACTACTCCCCACCAGCTGAGCATTATCCGGTGCTACCACAACCTCCTTCTCCTCCAACAACAACTCCACCACGACCACCACCTAGACCGCCTTCCCCCCAACTACCACCTGTTCCTGCACCTTTTATGAGCGGTAGGCCAGGTTCTTTGTCAAGCGTCGCGTCTGAAAACCTGTTTCCACCCCTTTCCCCTGCGAATTCACTCGGGTATTCAAGCACATTTTCATATCATGAGTTAGCAATGGCAACTAATTACTTTTCTGTGGCCAACATGTTGGGCCAAGGTGACTTTGGGAATGTACACAAAGGTATACTTCCTAATGGAAAGGACATCGCAGTCAAGTCGCTTAACTCTGGTAGTGGGCAGGGAGAGCTAGAATTCCAGACGGAGGCCGAAATTATTGGCCGAGTCCATCATAAACATCTTGTCTCTTTGGTTGGATACTGCATTACTGGGTCACATTGGTTCCTAGTTTATCAGTTTGTTCCTAATCGCACCTTGGAGTTCCATCTTCATGGTTAGTTTTCCTGCTTACAATTTTTTTTTTCAGCTAACTTAACTGGTATATATTAAGTGTTGATACTCATGACCTGAGTCGGAAACATACTTAAAACCAAACTACCCCAATGAACCCTTCACACCCCCCCAACATAACTTGTCGTTATTCTTCGCTTGACATTTGTGTTGGTTAATCTTATTGCAGGTGAAGGGCAACCTACGATGGATTGGCCAACAAGAATACGGATTGCTCTAGGATCTGCAAAAGGGTTAGCATATTTGCACGAGGATTGTTAGTTTCCCTTCTAATACTCGTCTTTTCACTTTAAGCTATTGTGTTTGAAGCCAACTATAATTATCTTTTTACTTCCTTTTTTTTTGTAGGTCATCCTAAAATTATTCATGGGAATATTAAATCGGCCAATATTCTTCTAAATGACAAGTTTGAGGCAAAGGCGAGTTTTCTGGAAAATAGTTTACGCCAGTGTTATCTTAGGAACTCCAGTTTCTTGATATTTCACAACCTGGTGATAACTACTGATAATCTGCTATGAGGGGCTGAGTTTGCTTTTATTCATTTTTTCAGGTTGCTGACTTTGGACGCGCTAAGGTTTCTCCTGATGGGGCTCATGTGTCAACTCGTGTGATAAGAACCATAGGGTATGCACCGCCTTTTACATCTTGTAGACGCTGCAAAACTGATCAACCTAAGTAGAGTGAACATAACAATAGGACATGACCGAACTTGAATTTACTTCATCTCTAGGATCTGCAAAAGGATTAGCATAGCGTGTTGAGTAAACTTAAACATATAGCTAAATATGATTAGCATATCGTAGCAGCCATGCTAATCATATTCAGCTATACGTTTTAAGTAATATGTATTAGAACACGAAATTAATAGACATTCTGGTGCTTCAGGCTGTTCAATTTTTGCTGCTTGCTTAAAGTGAGCTGAAAATATTCCATGTTATCATCATTTGCAGATACCTGGCTCCTGAATATGCTGCGACTGGCAAACTTTCTGATAAATCTGATGTTTTCTCATTCGGGGTCGTACTTCTGGAACTAATTACAGGGTGCCCACCTGTTAACCCAACACATACTTACATGAAAGACAGTTTTGTGGACTGGGTAATATAGCATTCGGTCTAATTGTAGAATCTCACTCCGGACTCAATTTCGGTCTAATTGTAGAATCTCACTCCGGACTCAATTAGACGCTAATGAGTCGATTTACATTGCTAATTGCAGGCAAGGCCTTTGCTGAAAAGATTTTTGGAGGACAGAAAGTTAGATTCTCTTGTGGATCCACGATTGCAAAACAAATATGATCCAAGTGAAATGGCTCGCATGGTTGTCTGTGCTACAGCTTGCTTGCGTCACACAGCTCAGCGCCGACCACGTATGAGTCAGGTATGCTCTATTTATGAAAGATTTGAATGTATTTTTTCTTCCTTTGTCCGTTGTCTCCCTAGGCTATATTGGACGTGGGTGTTAGACACGGAAATATAATTGAGCGCAGGGCTCTGTCTTCAAAGAGAATATGGGGGGCGAGGACATGTCTCTAAAGCAGAAATTCAGTTACGAAATCGAAATATTTAGACCTTTTAAAAGTAAAATGAAGACATGTTAGATACACAATGATTAGAAACATTGAAAATCATATTAATGAATCATGCTCATTTTTTTCTTTTCCTTTTGTCGTGTGAGCCTCCCGTTATGTCGATCATCTAGGAAAAATGAGGGTCGTCTTATGGGAAGAGGATGGAATAGATTCCTTATATGTATCTGTCGATGTCTTGTCGGACACCCAACTGGTTCTAGAAGTGAAGAGTCGAGCTTAGATAACCTAACTGCGTGGCTGGTTAACATGTCCATGCTCCACTTTCACAACTTTACATGGTCGTCAGATTGTGAATTCGACCTGATATATGAGCAGGTGGTTAGAGCATTGGAAGGAGAATTATCCCTGACCGATAACAGTGAAGGCATAAGAGCTGGACCAAGTACAACATACACCTCCCATAGCTCTGATAACAATGAAGCCCTGAGACCTAGGTACAATTCAATTTACACCTCCCAAAGCTCGGACAATGATAGCAGTCCATACAAGGAAGACATGAAAAGAGTCAAGCAGGTGGCAGTTGTGAACCAAGACAATGGCAGCAGCGAGTACGATGGGACCACCAGTGAGTACGGTGTGTACCCGTCTGGTTTAAGTAGTGAAATACAAAGTCAAGAGACGACTCGAGAGATAGAACCAAGGAAGGTGAAAGATAGGAAAAATGGAGATGGCTTATAATGTGAAGAAAAAAAATATTAGCTTTGTTTTTGTAGCGCAGATTTCTTAATTAACTCTGGCTAATAATTAGAGACTTACATATACTTTGGGTGGATGCGCACCTGCTTATATGACATGATACACCTGATGTACTCTCTTATAATGGAATTGTGTAAAAGTGCGATCCTAAGACCGGGGTTTAATTGAGAAAGAAGTATAAGTCCATATATGAGTTTGTTTTTCACTCGACGATATCTATCTATGGTGATTAACTATAGAGTAACCCAATTACCAATTTTTTATCTTTCATAATTTATGTTGATTGATTGTATGAATATTATTATAATTGATCTCTCTTACATTTTATTTTATTTTATGAATTTTAATATTCCATTTAAAAAAATAATTTTGAATTTTGACTCTTAGTATTGAATTCTAGATCATGGTTCATGTATTTTTGGAGGTAACAGGCTGTAATTGATAATGGTTGACTTCTCCAAGTTGATACCATTGAAGATTAATCAATCATATGCTTCTTTGAATTATGGATTTGTTGTTTGAATTAGTCTTTTGAGTGACTTTGTGATTTGTACTTAAGTATGTACTTATAATCCTTTTTACGGAGCTAAAGACTCGTTATTATTTAGTTCCGTCTTTTTATTGTAAAGTACAGTCACCAGATTCAATTCTAAGGGTGTGTACATCCGATCCCCATACCCGACCATTTGCAAGAGCGCTTGGTGTAATGGGGTTACGCTGCTGTGTATTGAACTTAATGTCGTAATCACCATACTGTATTTCGTACTGAGTATATGTCTGATCTAATTGCAGGAAGATTAGAATGCATTGATAACTTCCTAATTGCAGGAAGATTAGAATGCATTGATAACGGAACCATCAACTGTTTTCCACTGTATTGTTTTCTCATTGACATGGTCTGAGAATACTTTTTGCTTGTTTACTTGGCATATATATTATAGTATTTGGATAGTTGGAATTAAAATGATTATTCAAACTTCTTGACATAATCATATCTTCGAAACGACAACATACTCGAAAATGACTTCCTACTACTTTGTCAACCTTACTAATTCATATTTCCTTTCTTTTTTCGGTGTTCATTGTAGTATTAAAACAATCTCTTGGGAGATTTTGCTTATAGTTGTCAATTATGTTGATACAAATCGGAGACCTACGCCTAAATGTATCTACTCCGGTTCTGGTTGCTATTGCTGCAGGAGTTGCTGTGGTGTTGATAATCTTGATTATATGTTGTTGCTGTTGCTGCTATCGGCGAAAAAATAGAAGGAACGAGGCGGGTGGTCGGAGATTCCAGGTTGAAAATCCTCCTGTTGTAAAAGGTTTGTTCTTTCAGCAGTGTAAATTTTGCACAATTTTTGTTTTGTTGACACAAAGCTGTATCTGTGGAATAGATTTTTCAATGTAATGAATTGCATCTCATTCAGATTACGGCTTCATTAAAAATAGTCGCGATCTGTTTGTCCCTTATTAGCTTTGTTATTGTTTGTCGCGATTTGTTTGTCGCTTAAAAATAATAATGAAGTTCATAGAGGCCTAATATAATGGCTTGATATATGGTTTTCAGGTAACCAAAATGGCAGACCAGTTCAACAGATGCAGCAAAATAATCCACCAAGAATGGCTGAAAATCGCATGGTGCCGAACTATTCTCCACCAACACCACCTGCTGCTGCTGCTGCAGCTGCTATCGCACCACCAAGGCAGTCACCACGACAGCCACCACGACGGCCTCCAACAGCTCTGCCACCTTACATAAACAAAAGTGCCAGAAATTCAACGAGCTCTAACTCATCGGCTTCTTCATTAAGTTCTGCACAGACCGTGTTCAGTTATGAGGAGCTGGTAATTGCGACAAATGGATTCTCGAAAGGCAACATTGTTGGAGAAGGTGGTTTTGGGTTTGTCCATAAAGGGATCCTACCTAATGGAAAAGAAATAGCAGTCAAGTCTCTGAAATGTGATAGTAGGCAAGGAGAACGAGAATTTCAGGCAGAAGTTCAAACTGTTAGCAGAATTCATCATAGGCATCTGGTTTCGTTGGTTGGGTATTGCAGTACTGGCTCCCAGAGATTGCTTGTTTATGAACTTGTGCCAAACAAGACTTTACTGTTTCATCTTCATGGTTAGACAATAGTTGCTCTTACAACATTTTTTAAATTCCCTGTTTGAGTAGTCGAAACCTGTTCATGGGTTGTCTGATTGTCTCCTCTCGCTGAACATGGGCCATTAGGCCTGTCCAGCTGTTTCTGCGCAAAATTCTGTCGCCTTTTTTTTTTTTCGC
Source organism: Silene noctiflora (assembly GCA_009801015.1). Lineage (NCBI taxonomy): Eukaryota > Viridiplantae > Streptophyta > Magnoliopsida > Caryophyllales > Caryophyllaceae > Silene > Silene noctiflora. Next base: position 657,197 of record VHZZ01000007.1, read on the forward strand.
AGTATGGGGACTATCCAATAACCTGTCCCAGACCCAAGTCCCTTTTTGATCACTTCTGTAAAGAATTTTTGTGTTTGCATCTAATAGAACCGCCAAATTTCAGGTGAGGGGAATCCTCCATTGGATTGGCAAACTAGGATTAAAGCAGCTATCGGAGCTGCGAAAGGATTGGCGTATCTGCATGAGGACTGTATGTACTCTATCTCAACTCTTATTACTTTTATGACAACAATTGGATAATATGTCTCCACTGTTTCGGATACTTTCGCTTCTAGAGGAGTAAGGGTATACGCTGCCAGTGGCAGAACCAAGATTTGTAGTTATGGGGACTGAGGTCGTAATTCTATTAGATAAACTATAAAAAAATTCACTGTTTAAGGAGCGATCACCCTGCTAGTCCCCTTTAGTTTCGCCACTGAACGCAGCCTTACCTTAACAAGGTATTCCATTAGTTTTTTCCGTATTGGATAATGCTAATAAATATTCAATAGCCAACGAATACTGCCATTTTGCCTTGCTGCATCATACTCCGTATTCCATAGCCAATGAATACGACCAGTAAAACATAAGAGGTCGACACTTATTATTCTCTTCAATCTAGCTTATCAGAATGCCTTCAATTAGTGATTTTTTTTTTGACACGCATGGCATTTCCGATGTAGGTCAACCACGAATCATTCATCGTGATATTAAAGGAGCTAATATACTCCTAGATGACAGCTTTGAAGCAAAGGTGAGTTACACACATCATAATTGATCCTTACTGGTATTGTTAACATTTAACACTTCATGAGTTCATTTCTTTTCTGATACAAATGACGATTCTGTGTCTCTTAGGTTGCTGATTTCGGACTTGCAAAGTTTTATTCTTTACTCGAGACACATGTATCGACTAGAGTTATGGGAACCATTGGGTATTGATTCATCTTTTCGGTCTTCAATTCCTCAGATATCTTACTGACTGTATTTGTAGGATCATGGTTTTTTTCTGACTTCATGTTATGCTCACAGATACATGGCTCCTGAATATGCTGCATCCGGAAAACTGACAGTCAAGTCCGATGTTTACTCCTTTGGGGTGTTACTTCTAGAATTGATTACTGGACATAAACCTCTTTACAAAACAGCAGAATCCACCTGTCTCGTAGATTGGGTAACTTTCTTTAATCCGTCTTTTCAAATAGTCAATGTTACTCAGACTCGAGTACAAGTGCTAGACACGGGTACATATCCAAGTATAGGATCTCCATGACTATTAATAATTGCTTTGTACATGATCTTTTCGTCTGCATTTGTCGGAAATATAATACATGCATATGTCCTTGCAATGCAGGCAAGACCTTTACTGACAGCTGCTATTGAGAGTGAGAACTATAATTATCTTGTTGATCCGCAAATTCAGTATTGTTTCAACCATACTGAGATGACGCGAATGGTGCATGTTGCTGCTACATGTGTTCGTAAGTCAGCACGACGCAGACCAAAAATGAGCATGGTAATCTACTAACACATGTGTCCACACAGATTTTTCTTTACTGAAACCGTCTGCATTAGCCATTTTCCCTGAAACAGTTATTTTTTTATAAACTAAAATCCTCGACTTTGTTTGTCTAAGTTGCTTTACTGCATTATAATTATCAGGTCGTTCGAGCCCTTGAAGGAAACATATCCCTGGATGAGCTGAGGGTAGGAATTATGCGTGACCTAAGCTCAGCGAACGTGGATGACACTTCATCAGAATACAGTGCAAGCTATTCCATCGGAACATCAATCGACTATGGAAGTGCTACAGAGCAAAGTGGCAAGAAGTATAAGAGAAGAACAAGTAGAGTCAAAAGCACAGGTGATTCTACCAGAGAGCAAGACATCACTGAGGAACACGATGGAACGACAAGCGAGTTTGGATTGTATGCATCTAGTTCAAGCGATGAGGAAACGACTCAAGAATTGAATAGCGCAGAGATCAAAAGAGTGATCAGACATTCTCAACGTTCTCCGATTTGACACTACATTCATCAAGAACCACGGATGAACATACAAATGAGTTTTTTCTGTCATACTAGTAGTAGACCTGGGAAAACGTCCCGATCTGTACCCGAATGACCTGTGAATCTGTGATCCAAATTGACTAAAAATGACCCGAATTTTGCTAGCCCTAAACAGACCTATATCCTTAAATGACTTGATAATAAAACACCTAAACATGTCCGAATTAACCTGACCCAACCTAATCCGATGGAATGCATTCATCATATCAAAAATGAATAGGACCGATGTGACTCGACCTAGACTAGGTCTGCTATATGTTTGATTCAACCAAGTGATGTGTTTTTTTTTTTTTTTCTACCAAGTGATTGTCCTTATTATTGCTTTTATTATAACATTTCTTCATTTTTTGTTCAAATTTGTATTTTTCTTGATTTCTGTAATGGTTTTGATATTGATACCAAAAAAAACACTCGCAGTTCTTGTACTCAATGGCATGCCATAAACTATTACAAAGGTTGCGTATATATAACCCTCCTTAACTTATGTCTATACGTTTTTTGTTGGGTCTTTTTTATCGTAATGACTAATGACCGAGAATCTATGATCAACAAATGTTCATCAATAGGTTAGTCATACGACTGTACGATCTAGAAATGAAACGCACGACAATATACCCTAAAGAATTGTTAAAGAATATTTGTCGTATATTTATGACACTCCTAAATTGCATTTTTACTATTAAATCATTATTAAGAAAAATAGAGAAAAAAAAAAAAAACTTAATTGAGCTACTTACAATTCTTCTTTGAACCTATTTAAACTAAAAATTCGACCATACAATAAACCCCAATTCCCTATTTACTAAAATAATAAGTGTTCTCTCAATTTTTTCCTCCAAAAAAATATCTTCCTAAATAAGAAATTTAAGTACAATTAAGTGAATTCATTAAATAAGAAAACTAATAATTATATTTTATTTCATTAAATTATTATCTTTTCATTAAAATTAATCTTTTCATCAAATTATATTATTTTCACTAAACTCTAAACTATAATACTTTAAGTAAAATATAAATAAAATTTATATAAAATTATAAATTGCTAAATCTTTTATTGATGTACGTATAAGACAAAACTGTAAATCAGCTATTATTACTTTCGTTACAAAGAAAATATTAAGAGAATTTAAAAATTGAAATTACTTAGCTTTGTGGTATAAGAAAAAATAATTTTTTATAATATAATTCAGCACATCACTCAATTTTCTAGATTAATAGTCGGTTACAACCTTTTTTTCTCAAAGCAAAATACTATGATGACAAATACGAACAATTAATGAGAAACTAAGTAATTTATTAAAAATTAAAAGAAACTCTAAATACCGTGCATTTATTGCACGGAGTCTAAACTAGTTAAATTAACAAATAGATTAAAAATCGACCCAAATTGATAATTTTCTTTATTAAAAAATATCCAAAAGAAGAAAGAAAACTTATAAATCCTAATTAACAAAGTAATCACATAATTATTCATAACAAATAAGTGAATAAGAACAAAGACTAGTCACTAAAAGTGAGCAAATTACAGCTGCCATTGATAAACACATTTTGTGTGTTTTTCACCCCTACAAGACAAAGACTTCACCTTTGTACCTCTTCCCTTTTTGCCCCTTCTCACAAAGTCTTCATCTTTCTCATCTCTCCTTTCTTTTAAGCAACTCTTCTTCAAAAGGGCACTCTTTGATTTCTCAATTTCAATGGCTTCTCGAAGGCGCAAGCTTCTCAAGATCATCATCCTTGGTGATAGTGGGTAATTTTCTTTTTTTGATTTTTGGTTTAATTCTTGGTTTTTTGTCAATTTCTTGTGTAATTGTGTAATGGGTTGGTTGAATTTTGCTGTTTTGATGTTGATTTTTGTAGGGTTGGGAAGACTTCTCTTATGAATCAGTATCCTTGATTTTTGGTTATGTTTTTTTTTTTTTTTTTTTATGTTTTACTGGTTTAATTGATGATGATTTGAGATTTTGGGTCATTCGGAAACCGTCTCTTTGTTTTGGTAGTACAGGGTAAGACTGATCAGACAGTTGATAGAGGCAACTGAGTAATGTTGTTGACTTCTAGTTGATGATGATGATGATGATTGGGATTTTGGATTTGGGATTTTGGGTCATTTGGAAACCATCTCTTTGTGTTGCTAGTACAGGGTAAGGCTGTGTACATCCGACTATTGAATGTTGATCTGAATTTCGGATTTTGGGTTTGGTATTTTGGGTTTTGTCCTTAACTTGTTGAAATTTAGATTTGTGAATAAGAAGTTCAGTAATCAGTATAAAGCTACAATTGGTGCTGATTTCTTGACCAAAGAACTCCAGTATGAGGACAGGCTTTTCACATTGCAGGTACGGTTTAATTTGCGCTGCAAATGTTGATCTGAATTTGCTTAATTGCTGATCACTAGGTTTCAGTAATTTTCGTTATTTTGATCTGAATTTGCTTCTTCGTCTAAGTGGTGTGTTGAGGGAGCCTCAGTTTTCTGATTAATGCAGTTAATTCACTGATTTTCTACGGTGTTTAGTTCCCACCATTAGTATGTATTTATTAGATTGTAGAATTTCATCAAAATCCCAATTGGTTTTGATCATTGATTCCATACTCATTGAGCTTGTCTTTAAGGAAGTCTGAGATATAGTCAAATTGAAGTTTAATGCAGCAAACAGATTGTGATCTGACATCAATTTTGCTGGTAAATGATTTTTTTGCTATGGGGGAATGATTTTGACGGGGTTAGTAGTAGTAAGTCTTGTACAGAATGGTTTCACATCTCAGACGAACTGTGTAATCATGTGATCCTGGTATGATTATTGTAGTTGATTTGTCTCGCATTAAAGACAATCTCATATCAGCTTTTATTGGTGAGGAGATTTTTTATTCGTGTCATGATTGGTTTAATGAGCAAGTTGGAGATGGAGTGGGAATTTTTCGGAGCATGCAAACTTTTTTCATTGCCTTTGTTTGTCTTCTCTTTGTGTTCTCTTAGCGTTGCATATTAATTGAAGCTTTCATGTACTATGGAGCTTTGTACTTGTTAAAACAGTCAAAATCAATAGTCACCTCTTGGGAATTAAATCCAAAGGCCTGAAAAAAAATCTTACTATCATCATCACCCTCACCATCACCATACCTCTTTCTGTCATGCTCAGCCGATCATCGCACAACCTACACGCACTTCTCCTTGCACCGATCATGACCACAACCACTTGCCACCAACAAATGTTGCCATTTGAATAACCAATCAAACCTCTCTTATCTCTCCTCGGCTCTTAGATGGGATGTAGACAGTGGCGTATCTAGGATTTGTTTATAGGGGGTGCGGTTACAAATTTGTGATAGCGACCACGGAATTTACTGAAAATTGTTTTAGCGTTATAATAATTTTTGTACTAAGAATAACTTATTAAGGGGTATATTCTTTTCTATAGCCACAGAATTAACACAATACTTGTATAAGGCCATATTACCCAAGTATATATATTGTAGAACGAGTTCTTTCATAACTACTTTTAATTCATATATGGACTTGATTTTATAGTAAATGAGTTCTTTGATAGCTAACTGCATAAAAGCGTCTTACACAAGGCTAACTGCAATATTAATTATTATTTTCATATCGAAAGCTAGCAAAAAATACAAAGGAAATGCTAATATAGGAATCAACCAATGATTTTTGTATAAAAGATGAGGGAATTTACGAATTGAAAAAACAAAAAATAAATGAAGCTGGTGAAACAGGAAAAAATAAAGGAATAAGTGTTGAGAAAGGGGATCGAACCCCAACCTGCACACATACATGTACAACTTACCACTGCACCACATTCACCATCATGTTATCTACTGGATGTTATAGGTTTGAAAATAGGGATAATATGATGTAGTAAGGTGCATTTTGTGTAGAATTTTGAGTGGTTATATAGTATGAACTATGAAGAAGTGTTATCCTATGTCTAATATGAAGAAGTGTTATCCTATGTTTCTTAGACTCTTCATACTATCTTGCATACCCGTGTCCGACACTCATACATGAATGACACTTACACTCTGTTTGGCAATTAGCAGCAGATTATAAATAGTAGATAATGTTAGCTGAATACGGTGAGCATATTTAAATAGCATGTTTGACTAACAGATGTCGTTAGCAGAATCATCATTAAGTGTTTGGTAAATAGCACATTACACATAACAATTTAATTTTTCTGAGTTAAATGAAGGCTTAAGTGTATCTACTATCACAATATGCTGCTAATAATAGATTGCTTCCAATATGTCATTGGAGTCTATTACTTAGTACTTACCAAAGGCACTAAAAGAGCATATTCATTGGTTAATCTACTATTTAACCCGGAATATGTTGTTTACCAAACGGGGCCTTCGACACTTCATATGAATAGTCCAACACTATGACTTTTCTTAAAATATCCGACTTTAACACGCCGATGTCAAATAGTCAAATACTTCTAACCGAGTTTGAGCAACCTAGGTCTTAACTTATAACTACTCGACTGTTTTGCCAGTGTTCTTCTAACCGAGTTTGAGCAACCTAGGTCTTAACTTATAACTACTCGACTGTTTTGCCAGTGTTTCAGTCTATATTGAGTAGAATACTGGACTGAATTTTTGTTCACGTGAATTCCATTTCGGCTTTCAGTTACAACTTACAACATTACCAACATTACCAGATACCTATCTATCCTTATCTCTATCTGTTCACCTGTAGTGGACGGATTCTTACTTGAATGCTTGTACTTGAGATCTTTTATTCTGAATATCATGGCTTAACAATTGCCACACATTGCCGATTCGCCAGGCCATCTTTTTTTGGTTGTTTACTCACTTGACTGAGAATATGGTCTCCGTTTAACCTCTCAAAGTTAAGCATCTGTGTCTTGACCCGATCGCAGATTTGGGATACTGCTGGACAAGAGAGATTTCAGAGCCTAGGGGTTGCTTTCTACCGAGGTGCTGATTGCTGTGTTCTCACTTATGATGTAAACGTGGCAAAATCTTTTGAGAACTTGAACCGCTGGAGAGATGAGTTCTTACTGCAGGTAGGATGTAGTCACTAATCAATGGCCATTTGATTTGAATTGTTTTGAAGGAGGAATTAATGCTAAAAAATGCACTCATTTGTATTATAGGCAAGCCCGTCGGATCCCGACAACTTTCCTTTTGTTTTGCTAGGGAACAAGATTGACATTGATGGTGGGACTGGCAGAGTGGTAAGTAATTAAGTATTACTTGTTCATTTAGAATATCTCTCTATAATTAAGCTTTTTGTCCTATTGATTCTGTCATTCTCTTGAAGTTTTGAGTTACTTGGTTGGAACAACGTTAGTTTGGCTAGGTTTAGTAAATCAGTCTTTCCTACTAAATTAGTCCTCGACTCCTACTTCATATCTTTTAGCCAATGATTATGTACTTTTATTGGGATTCAGATTTCAGAGAAGAAAGCAAAAGCATGGTGTACGAGCAAGGGGAATATTCCTTACTTTGAAACTTCTGCTAAAGACGGTACCAATGTTGAAGAGGCTTTCCAGTGTATAGCCAAGAATGCCATCACAAACGAACCTGAAGAAGAATTGTGAGTATCTCATCTATTTATGTATCTATGTTGTTGTGAACCATCTAAAATAAAAACGCTTTACAACCTGAGCTACTTGTGATTTGGTCTGAATTTAAAGCTTTGTTCCCCCCAACAACAACGTTACCCCAAATGCCCCAATGGCCCCCGAGAGTGGCATGATAAAGGGGGCGGAAAGAGAGGTTGTTTCTACCTCTCCGGCCAACCATTAAGTATGATCATAATCATGACCCATCCCCATTTGTGCTTTTGGGCTCAAGCGCACCTCGTTAAACTGATGTCGAATTTTTTTCCTACGTTTTTACAGTAAACTATACGTAAGACTGTCCTATTATCAGGCATGGGAAACCTCGTAAGCTTTCTCGGAGGGTCTCAACTTCAAAGTTATATTAGATCACTTCACCCCCTGAATCCTCACCCTATCTTACTGTCAGACCGTTTTGCTGATGGCTACTGTTCACGAATCTTAACTTAAATGTCCCTCATTTGCGACCATTAGTACCAAAACTTCTCTTGTTGTTCCATATCATCCAAAAGAAAGATACTAACCATATTGTTTATGTGACTGAAGGTATCTCCCGGACACTGTCGACATGACAGGCAGAGCACAGCCTCAAAGTTCATCCGGTTGTGAATGCTAAGAAACCCAGTTGTGATAACAAGATATGTTTGGTATACTCAAATGGAGGAAATTGCTTTATTCACTCTGTTTACATTTTTCTTTTCACAAAACCTTTATTCATGTGTTATGTTCATTGAGCGGAGAAGCTTTACTTGACCGAGTTAACTCGTAACGAAATTCTGTAGTATTTCCATTCTCACAGGAATTACACATTATTCGTCGTATATTTATGTGATGATAATATGTTCATTAATAATGTGGAAAAGCTTCCGATAAGTGTTGATTAAAACGGTTCCGGCATGAACTGATGAACTGGTGAACTGGTGATAACGGAGTACTCCTACATAGTCACAACCTGAAGTGTTCCGTAATTATTACCCAAGCCCGAAATGACCCAACTTCATCCGAGTTCTTGTAGACAAAAATGACTTGGCTTAAACTGATTCGACCTGGTTAACCCGTTTGACAGGTCTAATTCTAGATCTTTAGTCTGTCACCCTAGTAAAAGTGGTGGATAATTTAATACACGTGATTCGTAAGCTATTACGTATTCCCGAATTTTATTAGTGCGTACTCGATAAGTAAGTAGCAGCTACAGCTACAAATTCTCTGTCATCAAATGAATAATAATAAACATAAGTCAAATAAAATCCTCCCTCCAATCTATCACAAATTCTCATGACTCTCACACCTATTGAAATAATGACAAGCGGGAAAGAGGATCGTGAGAGGTCACAAGCGAGATTTGCAACCAATGCATTTACTTTTAAGCTTTCATTATCAACTCATTCTATACAGTGTTACATACTCCTTGTAGTCTTGTACCATAAATACTATTATATACATATGTTGAGCTTATGTGTATTTTTCTCGAAATTTTATAATTTTTGGTTTATATTTTAATTTTTTTTAATATTAAAAATTAAAATCTAATTGACCTCATATATATTATTTTTGAGTTTCCTTATAATTTTTTAAATTCATTATTTTTGTAATGAAGCTCAGATTCTTTTAAATAAAGTTCATGGTCTGTATGTTTAATCTCAAGTAAACACATCATAAAGCTCGAATTTTATTCTACTTATTGTTAGACCTGACAAAAGTAACCCGACCCGAAAAGGCTGACCCGAGACCTGAAATGACCCGAACTACATCACCCGAATGTGACCCGAAAATCCGACCCGACCCGACCAGAACATGACCCGAACTCTTGACTCGTAACTGACCTGATCTGAAAATGACTCGGTTCTGAAACCACCCAACCCGAAAGTGACCTGACAAAACATAACTCTAATGTCAAATATTTTTGCATGGATTTGTAAAAATAATATTCCGTATATAAGTTTTCTGAACTGAATTTATAGGATCTGAACTAAACTGAACTTATAGGATCTGAACTGAACTTATAAGATCTGAAGTGAACTTAAATCCAAGACCAGGGTCAAATACAAGACTCGTTACATCAATGTCAAGTTGTGAAGCACAAGGTACACAAGATGAAAACGGCACCCTCTCCAACGTGCAAGCAACTAAGTCAACAATCCAACTTGGCTCTACAAAAGCCCAAAACTTAACAATCCCGCCAAAAGGGCAAAACCGTCAATTCACATGACTACTCCTATACCCCACCGAAATTATAGAAAGTCGGTCCAAAACTTGTCTATAAATATCCACCGCCCCTTGTTTCAGATCTCACAATTTTTTTCACTTTCTCACAATTATTTTATTTTTTTCCAAAAAAGAAAAGTTTTCCCCAATTTTTCTTCTCTCTCTTCGACGCGGCTAGGGTTTCATCCAATCCAAATCCCGCCGAAAAATCTAAATCTACCCCAAATTTATCATATTATCAATCAAATTAGCCTTCTTATATCCAGATCTATAAACCCTTTTCATTAATTTTTGTAAAAGTCAAGGGTTTTGTCGGATTATTAATTTCAAATTAGTTGAAAAAAATTAGGGTTCTTGTTTTAGAGAGAGAAAGTGAAAAAGATTGAATTTTGTTAAGAAAATTTGCAAGGATGTCGAGGTGTTTTCCGTTTTCTCCATCTGGGTATGCTAGGAATTGCTCAAGCAATCAAAATGATGCCTTGATCGTTTCGATTAAGGTTTGTTGAGCCCCAAAACAACAAATAATGAAAATTAATCAAAAAAGTTTTATGTCGTTTCATGTTCTTCATGACATGTCATTGATGTTTATTAATCATGTATTTTAAGATTAAGATTAAGTTTATGTATGTATTTTGTATGTATGAGATTGGATCTGAATATAAAGATTAGTTTTTTGTAATATAGACCTGGATTATGTTGTAATTTGACGACGATACCAAAATACAATCAGAGCAATGTACAGTGATTATTTATTTGGTTTCGAACAATGTATGTATTAATGTTGAGATGTTGGAAGTTTGGTATTGTTTGTAGTTTACGATTGAGGGTTATGGAATTTGTGCTTAATTAGCGGATATTACTAGCACATTGGAGATTGAGGTTTGTGAGTTGAGAGATTTGTTGGGCATTGATGGCTTTTTGTTTGAGGAATTTTTGTTGTTTGAGGTTCTAATAAACGGAATTCATATTGCGGTTAGGAGTGTGTATTACTAGATTACTAGATTTGATGGAGTTCATATTGCGGTTAGGAGCCTGGGTTGTTTGAAGTGCTTATAGATGAATTCACACTAGATGGAGCTCGTATTGATATGGGGTTGTTTGAAGTGTTACTAGATGGAACTCCTATTGTGGTTAGGGACGTATTGATATGGGGTTGTTTGAAGTGTTACTAGATGGAACTCCTATTGTGGTTAGGGACGCGGAGTTGTTTGAAGTGCTAGTATTGATATTCTTTGTTTAAAGGAGATTGTGACGCGTTTAAAGTGTTACTAGATGGAGTTCCTATTGTGGTTAGGAACATAGAGTTGTTTGAAGTGCTACTAAATGTTGAAATCGGTTTTTTAAGTACTATGACAGGTTTAAGGTGCTACTAGATGGAGTTCATATTGCGGTTAGGAACATAAGAGTTGTTTGAAATGCTACTAAATGTTGATATTGGTTATTTGAAGTAGTATGATGGGTTTAAGGTGCTACTAGATGGAGCTACTAGATGTTAATATTGGTTATTTGGAGTAGTATGACGGGTTTAAGGTGTTACTAGATGGAGTTCATATTGCGGTTAGGAACATTTGGTTGTTTGAATGTTACTGGATGGAGTTCATATTGTGGTTAGGAACATGGAATTGTTTGATGTGCTATTAGGTGGATTCATATTGTGGTAAAGGTACACGTACTGTGTGAGCTGATGTTATAAGTGATGTTACAGTGAGTTTTAACTTGTAGGAACTCGTCGGTCGTTTTGTGTGATTAATTCTTGTTGTGGAAAGGATGTTTGAAGTGTTACTAGATGTGAGGATGTGATATTGATGAACTGTGTGCTATAGTGGGTTTAGGTTGCTCGCTTCGTGTTGTTTTTGTATTTCTGAGGCTTGTGTTCTTTTTTACGTGTCCTCAACATTTCTAGTTTTGACTTTTATTCATATTTACACATGATTTTTTTAACATTCAAAGTAAGTTCTCATCAAATATTTTTTGTTTTAAATTGTTTTCCAACCTCCTGCTCCTGTATGCTGTCTGGTCTCTCTGTTAAAAATTTTTCAAGTGGCCGTCATCTTGTATGCTTAACTAGTTTTCAGTCTTGGATGTTTTTGTGAGTTTTCCTGAATGAACGTGCACAGTTGCCTTGTCTCTGTTAAACAGCATGTGGGTTTAAAGCCCTTTATGTTTACCATTCGGTTTCATTTGTTGATTCTGAATGGAATGTGAAAATTTGCCCATCCTGGTCATGCTTGCTTTATTAGCTTGCTGCCATTATATGGTCTGAATTTTCTGTTGTGGTGCTCTAAAGCTCCAAGAACAAAAGGAGATATCTATTCCAGATAGGGTAAAAGAGGATGTGAAATCATCGGATAAGAAGAAAGACCGGAAAAGTGAGAAGAAAGATCGGAAAAGTGAGAAGAAAGACCGAAAAAAGGACAAGAAAGAAAAAAAGGACAAGAAAAGGGTTGAAAAGGAGCAAGTACATTCTGCTATTGAGAGTGGAAAGCAGAAACCCGATGATAAGTTGTATAAAGCTGATGGTTTTGAAAAGGAATCCAAAGGCAAACGGAGTTTTGAAGTACTTGAACGGAGCAATCTGACTGAAGAGCATGGCAGGCCGGTTGATCCGCAGAATGTTTCCTGCTCTTCTGATAGCACTGGAAACAGTAGCAAGAGGAAAAGGGTTTCATCTCCTCCAAGTAGCATTCAGGGAAATGGTGAGGATCTCTCTTTTATAAGCATTCTCTCGAAGAAAATGATGCTCCATTTTCTATTGGTCAATATTTTTCATGAAGTCGTGGATCTTTTTAGTTGTGAACTTACTAATCTTATGTTTTGCTTGATTAGCAGGAAACATTATTCGCATTCGACTGTCTTCTAAGAAAAGAGATGAACCCAGTACGTCGTGCATCATACCTCCACGTAAGACTGAAGACCATTCAAAATCACAGGCCAATCTACAATCTTGTTCTGTATCAGTCCCGGTTATCAGTCAAACCAATGTGATAGCAAAGGTTCGAGAACCACAGGCCAATCTACGACCTTGTTCTGCATCAGTCCCGGTTATCAGTCAAACCAATGTGATATCAAAGGTTCAAGAACCTGTATGTGTTATCAAGGAAACAAAAGTTGAGCCCCTGGCCTCGAGGGAAGAACCCTCTACTAGTGGCAGGATCGAGATTAGAGAGCCACCATCCAAGAAAGTGAAGAAACTATCTTCTCACGAGAGGAAGATGCTCAAAAAGGAAACTCTATACAACACGTTGTTTCAGAACTTGGTCCCACCCACGCTGAAAAACGAACAAGTAGTTGATCATGATGACGACGATTGGCTATTTGGTAAGAAAGAAGAGCAACCTGCCAAAAAATTGAGACACAGTGAAGATGTACAGCCGCCAGCTTGTATGGACAATTTATCGTGCTCGGGTTCTGCTGTGCTTCAACCCCGTGCTCATTTCATGTCCGATGTGGGTATCTATGCCTTGCCATTCACTGTGCCGTTCTAAATTTGCGTGTTTCTCGCTTGCCATTGTTGGATAGCTCTGTGGTGGCGCTTGTGGAAGTTGGGTGGCTCTAGGATGTTGTGGGAGTTGGCTCATTCCACATCGGTGTCACGGAACTTGGGTGAAGATGTGAGGCCTACACATGATACACAATGATAGGGTTTTGGACATGGTGGGGATAGTGAAAACTGGGTGTACCTGTGTGTGGTCTTTGTTTTTTTTTTGTTTCGTCTGTAAATATACTGATTCTGCTTGTCTAATTGACAACTTAATACAAATATTCGTTTAACTATTCTTGTGGACGTTCCGGGATGCCTAAACTTATTACGGAGAAGCACTTGTGCTATGTTGGTCTCATATTAAAGGCGACCAATAGCTTTACTATAAGACCGTCTTGATACAAGTTAAATTTTAGTTCAATAACAAAAGAGTTCGGAGTTTACGGTTTTTTTTAAGCATCGTTGAGATGCATTTAAATTTACCAGGAAGTCCACTGTTCATTATAACAAGAACGGTGTCAAAATCAGAAAGATCATGAGAATTGAATGTGCAACTGTGTAACACATACGAAACTCTGACATATGGAACATGAAAAACAAACGATTAGCCTGAAGTCTCTTAACCTCGGAATTTCCGGAAAAAAAGGCGTTACATTCTACATTGTACAAGACAACTAATAACATATTGTAAGTAAAAATAGGCAGATACAACTTCAGAAAAAGGAGTAATCAAACTCTAGGAGCCCGTCATCCGAAATCTGAATTATAAACAGAATGAATGCATAAGCATTTCTTCACACGCCTTAAGACCATTAAATAGCCAATCTATAGCCTCTAACACCTTCCCTTTCAGCTTCTGTTGGATCTGATTCTGTCCAAATGACCGATCTGTGGATCTAGCGTGGAGAGAACCTGTGGCATTGACATGCCACCCGATACAACAATCTCTGCATCCAAAACAACGCACGAAAAGAAGGTGTGATGAATGAACAATTTCGACCTCACAACCAAGTCATTAATTTTTTAACCTTTGTTATCCTCTTAGTTTCTTTGAAATTATGTGCGCGTTATCCATGATACAAGGTCTGAGTCTTGCCACTGGATAGCGGCCTCTCAGTAAAGATATTGAAGCTGGAAGTCCAAATTTAGAAGGGGTTGTCGGCAGCATTTATACAGGGAAAAAAGTCGAGATGATGCCACCAACCACAGTACTAAATGCTGTAAATGCTGTCGTAGCAGCATGATCTCAATCGTTGTGCCATAAATGCTGCCAGCACCACCTCAAAATATGGTTGCATTAACCTCCAAAACCTCGACGACTCAGTTGCGAGCAGTGTCACGAGACTCACGACCATGTTTCATAGTTCATACCATGCCATCAACAAACCCAACAATTTACCAAATTCACTTAGGAAATTACAAAACAAAATCTAAAGGACTCACCTATTCCTTCACGCACAGACAAATTTGGTCTGATCACATCATTTGAGTTGACCAGGAAAATATCACCAATATATAGATGGTTAGTGGGAACATAAACGCAGCATAGTTCTTCATCCCCAGAAAAGTTCTGCTTACATATACACCAAAAGGTAATTAGCCACGCATCAGCATTTAGCAGGCAAAATTTCAAAAGAATATTCGGACACAATCGTCTAAAATAAATAAATATCTTTAATTTGCTAAGCAGACTTGACAATTAACAACCAGCTGTACTCCTGGCACTGTCTGTAATCAAAGATCTACAATGCCAATTGCCAAACACTCGACACTTGCAACATTCAATAGTTGAGGTACTAGACTGGAGGTTACAAGCAGAAAACGAGCCTGTAGTTCAGTTTGACATATAACAACTATATGCATTGAACGCTCATTCAAGACATAACCCATAAGTATACTCCATTCCATTTATATCTTTACCATTGGTGGTCAACCGATGTCACCAATATATAATTTCTCACAATATATACTAGATACAATTTTTTAAATGGCACCATGAAAGTAGCTGTTTTGATGAATCAAATGTGACAAATTTTACATTAGGTATGACCACATTAAATCTGGAGAAATTAAGGCATTTGTGATTTGTTGACCACTGAAGTTAAACGGGAGCAATATAAATGGAATGGAAGTGCGTTTATTATGTGCGGTGGGGGCATAAACTCATGAGATAGGGAAAGAGAGGTTGATTCGAAAAACTTGGCTTCTTTCTCACTAGATTTATTTACCTGGAGGGTAACAGATGAGGTGATGAACCCAAAAGCATATTCCCCAATTCGAGGATGTCTAATGATGGCAACTTCCTTGAACGCCTGTGTGTTTTGGTCTGTGAAATGAAAATAATCCTCATCAATCTTATGACCTAGATAATTCAATTACAAATAGACGAAAGAAAACTTCCAACTAATCCACCTGGCGATATTGCAGAACTTATCTGCTTCGAGGCATTGTAGATATGACGAACAAAAGGCATCCTTTTAATAAACCATTCACCAAGGCTTAAGACCGATGCTCCCAACCATGAAGACATAAACACGC
The DNA here is from genome assembly GCA_009801015.1 of Silene noctiflora. Classification (NCBI taxonomy): domain Eukaryota; kingdom Viridiplantae; phylum Streptophyta; class Magnoliopsida; order Caryophyllales; family Caryophyllaceae; genus Silene; species Silene noctiflora. Next base: position 673,069 of record VHZZ01000007.1, read on the forward strand.
CAACCAAGAATATGAACGCTATTGAAGTAATGAACCCAAGGCCTAGAAAGATGTACAAAATGTAAATTAGAAGGCAGAATAAGTAGAGCCAAACAATATAACTGGCTAGTGAAACAAATAAGGCAAAATAATCAGAGCGATTTGATGCACTAAAGGATAGTGTCATAGCAAAATAAAAAGACTAAGCATTCAACACACTTACATGACTGAATATATAAAAGAGGTAGGAGTTGAATTCTCTAGTATGTCTTGTAAGTTGTGACAATATGGAAATGGACCGTATCCCGAAAGAAGAATGTGACGGACAATATGTGAAGGAGGGAACGTTCTGTACAGCATTTGTTCTGTTTTTTTTTTTTTTGTCTACGGATATGGGCTATCTAGATTACATTGTACAACATGAATCATGGCAACTGTATCACTGTACGATCTTGGAATTCATATGTATGTCACAAGGTAGGGAGATTAGTAAAGGGACAGTGTTAGTGACGAATAGAAAAGGATTGGGATAGGAGACAAAATCTCGCCCTTAACTCTGAAAATCACAAAAATGAGGGAAGGAATGTGTATCTTCTCACAGCAGTCATCTTAAAGTATATGATTAAGCTAAAAGAAAGTGGTCCCACACAGGTAGAGAAAAGACATCCAACAGTCCAAAAGACAAGGAAGGCAGAACAAGCATACAGACTTACCAAAAATATCAATTCCAAGATGAGTGTAAATCGGGGAGAAAAAGCCGTCGACAAAATGTATAAACCAAAAGGTTATATAGAAAGTGATGGCGATTGGAAAGAGGATGACACTGCAAAAACATGTAATGATGGTATCAGTAAATGCTCGAAGAAAACAGAAAATACATTCACAAAGGCGGTTCATAATTCCATGGATGAAATGTATTGCGCGAGTGCTCTTGAGTGCATGACTTCAGCACGAAGACCTTTTGACAGTTAATTGTCCAAGGCATAATACGTGCAATAAGCCACACTTCAGAAAACTAATAATATTAAAAAGGAACGACCATCAGAAGAATTTGTGGTTGATGCCACATGACCTAAAATTGTACAAATAATTTTCCTTTTAACATAGTAGTAGTTACCTAGAACCAATTTTAAAATTTCAGGAAACAGTAATACAATTTGAAGAGTGGACAACTTCAAAATTCCTTCGACTTTATTTTATCATATTTCAAAGTCAGTAGTGAGTCTAAAAACGCCACTTTAACTAAAAATAAATCCTTCATGGATAATAACTTTCCCTCGGAGATTTTTAACATTCCCTTTTTGGCAACTTCACAATGGTTTTTTACATTCTTTTTTTTTTTTTGGGCATCATCATAATAACTTTATACTTCCATTCGTTTTTTTGTTCACAATAATGACCATATTGTTTTACACAAATTCTATTGTTTTAGTAACTCCATTTGCAGAACATATATCATTTTAATGTTAGATCCCTTGAAAGCTTGGCAAAACCAAAGTGGAAAGTCATAGCGAAGGAAGTAGCAAAAATTGACCAAATGAGTAAGGATGAAAACAATGACCATATTTAGACACCTTCGATCACAGAGAAAAGCAAGCAATTGCAATCACATGGAGAAGAGGACTAACCATCCTGTCATGAATTTCTTTGAAGCCCAACTTCTGATTATTTTGTAGAACGTCTGCAAATTTGCAAGAGCAGCTAAATATAAAGATGGTGGGAAGAACATTCAATCTTTTTAAATGTCACCACTACGACTTCCCAACATTTGCAGCAGGCAGGTGAGGCAGCCGAATAAGAAGGTCGTGCTTAGGCTTAAATGCTTAATATAGTAGTTCCTTTTCTTCTAAAAGAAAAGTTCATGGGTGGTAATAATAATTGTGCAATCCCACTGACTTATAAATAGTGCTTCCTAGAGTCTGTGGGGTCGTTCCGTTGGATGTAGGAAATCATATTTCTACGAAAATCTTCTCAATGAAGCTCTACATCCTAGTAAATAACCGTATTTCTCAGACATGATATGATGATAGTGACTATGGTACCGCCAATGATGCAAGAAAACTAGAAAAAAAAGATTTTGTAGGAAATAAATATAAGAGTAACTCAACAGAAATAATTTCTAATCATATAGCTGAAGAGAACATCTCAAATTTCCTTGAGTCTCATCATACTCGAATTGAACACCAATGGGACTAACAAGTGCCACTAACACTCCATTTGCCCTGCACTAATATCCCTCTAACAAGTGCCACTTATTAAATCTCATAGCTAGGTGAAACATCCAACTAATAGACGAGCTAACTACAGTCAAGCAACCAATTACACCAAACGAAATTCGAAACCTTTTTGGACCACTGTCTACTTCTATAATCTTTACAGTGCTAGTCATTTCAACTGATTAATTAGAGCACATATGTTCTATCCCCAAAACTAAGCTTCTAAACTGTTGCTCTAAACTTGTTCATTATCCCCAAAAATCAAACTTTCACATAGTTGCTCCAAGATTGTTCATTTTGATTCTTAATTCTTATCATCCACTCACTCACACAATAATTTAAAGCATAACACATTAACAAAAACATCTGCTGCAGGTCTACAACACTATATATTCCACATAAATTCAAATTATGAACAAATTTATCATATATGAAAAAGACCCAGAAAAATTAAAGCAAAACCCAGTAATAAAATCCCTAAAAATCCCAAATTAGAAGGAATAAACTTGATCAACACCCAGAACAATCAAAGCAAAACCAGTAATTTAAACCACTAGAATTCCAAAACAGAAAGGAAAAAACTGATCAATACCCATAAAAATCAAAGCAAAAGTGCAAAACCCAGTTATTAAAAACCCTAAAAATCCCAAAATAGAAAGAACAAAACATGATGAATACCCAGAAAAATTAAAGCAAAACCCATATCAATTCAGTTAAAATAACAACAAATTAACAAAAAATTAACCTCACGACCAGAATGATTAGAAGAAGCAGCAGCAGAAGAGGTAGGTTTATCATCATCATCATCATGATTATGATCAACATGAATGTTGTTGTTATTGTTGATAGAAGAAGAATCAGCAACAGGTATAAGAAGCTCTCGATCTCTATCTAATCTAATGTTGTTTCCCATTGTCATTGATGTTATCTTATCATCTCCCATAATAATAAAACCCTAGATTTTTGTAATTATTTGATTAAATTGTAGTTGGAAGTGGAATTTGGGGGATAATTGAATTGATTTTGACTCAGTTTCCTACCTGTATACAGAACAGAACACTACAGGAAGAAAGAGACAGAAAAACAAGAAGGAGAGAAGAGGGTCATTGCCGTGCTTCACATTTGGTCAAGTCACTAGGAGAGAAAGAGAAACAAGTCATTAATTAAGAGTCAACTGAGGTGGCAATCGGGTCGTTCAGGTTTGGTTCGGGTTGGTTTTGGTCGAGCCGGTTTATGTAGGGAACGGAATTACGGATCATGTAGGGTTATGCCTATGTTTGGGTCAGGTCGGATCGATTAGGGGTCAGGTTAGTCGAGTGAGTTCTTAGCTCGGGTTTGGCTTAAGTCTTAAGATCGACTCTCTCATTTGTTGTCTCGTCTTGTGTTTCGGGTTAATTTCAAGTTTGACATAACAAATACTAGTATAACAATATAGGAAATAAAAAAAGCTAATGTATGCGTGTTTATTCGTTTTTATGTTGGAAGGAGGAGTGCGTGGGATAAGAGATGAGACCTCAAAATGGGAAAGATGATGTAAACTCATTAAGCGTATTTTTACTCCAACCCGAACCAAAACTTGACTAGAAGACTAATTTTGACTAATCACCAAAATTATGTGACCCAATATGCCCACAAAATTCAAGATTAAAAACTAGAGGCTCGTACAATAGATGACTTTGCGGGAATTGTTTACTATGACATATAAGATTAATATAAAATAGAATAGAATATTAAATAATGTAATGATCAATTAATTTTGTGATTTACATTTCAGTAAAAGAATTATTAAAATATTCTCGTGTTGGTAATTGTTGAGAATCAAATCTGATTGAATGATTTAACAAATACACAATTATATTAAATAATATTATTATTAGTTATAAAAAGCCGTAAATAGAAAGATTTCACGAAATACTTTTTGTCGAGCGTCCTGACCCTCACAAGTCACAAACCCTTAATGACATGATTTCGTTTATGTCTCGGTCGTATTTTGTCCCGATCTATATAAACCGAACCCATGTCTCCTAACCTGTTTGGCATGCTTACGACCCTACGTAAGATATAAAATTATCTTTCACATGAGTTATTTGTGAAAAAATAGGGCGCAAATATGTCGTTTCACTTAACAAATACTTATCAAGTCAAAATGCATTTACATAGTACTCAGTAATTGATCAAAACACCTATTTTAGGGTAAGCAAATAACCGGAACGAATCCTAAAGTATTCAGTTCAATTGTGAAGACATTGTCTCCACATAGCCTAAACAGATTGGAAATACATTCTGTGATAACAAATTTTCATTAAGAATCAAAAAAATAGAAGGTGACAGAAGGGCTGAGTATATTTAGGTTTACACCCTAGATATTAGCCTGAAAAATAGAAGATACAGCTGAAAATCTGACAATATATTCCTATATTTACTTAAAATAAATACAAATTTCTGTTAAATTTTATTCCCTAAATTTTCTCTTTGTTATATTTTCCTCCAAACAACAGGCAAAAGACATGCAACCCACATCTTTTGTGAAAAACACAGGTTACAAGAACAGCATTCACCTTCTACAACTCTCATTACACATTTTTCGTTTCAACCGAAACTCTACATTGTCTTGCAATCCTTCCTGCAACAAAAAACACCGATAATTTATAGCAAACATTTTTTAAAAAAAAAAAAATCCGCTTACTTTCAATGCAAACAAAGACTTTACAGTAAAAGTTACATTCGAAACTGTCAGAAGGAAATGTATTTCTCCCTTCTTTAATCAAGTTAAGAAGGGGAAACACATTCATCAGGAATCCTCTGACAATGGTAAGAGCATTCGACCGCACTAGATCATCATCATTCAATTTAAGAAAAATATTCGAGAGGCAAAACAACAGTCCCGACACAACACCATCTGAAACAACGAGTTCTAGTGGAGGCGGCTCAATGGAGGCACAACCAGTAGCATCACCTCCGGTCCCTGCTCCTAATAAGGGTCCTGTTTCCCGTTTAAGTAATAAGGCACAGCCATCAGGTAAATAATATATGTTTTGTTCTAACAAGGTTTCAGATAAGGGATAATTTATTAAAAGTTCTGAAAATTGGCTTAACAATGTTGGTTATGACTCTATGGACCGGCATTTTGTTTAGATATAGACCTGATGAAGGAAAGGTTCGCAAAGCTACTCCTAGGAGAAGATATGTCAGGTGGTGGCAAAGGTGTTTCATCGGCCTTAGCTTTGTCTAATGCCATCACCAATCTTGCAGGTAACCGCATGTTCTCATAATGCATATAAAATGAAAATACTACATATCCATACTTTTGTCATGGAGCCTCCTTTTTGCTCTGCTAGAGAAATGTTAGGTAAATATTTCACACACATAATAATCTTAGATGTCGTGTCCGACAGTAGCTTAGTCACAAGGCTGAAGGGTCGAAGTGACGTACCATTGTATTAATGTCAACACTTTCGATGTGTTGCTTATGATGTTACAGCTTCTGTTTTCGGAGAAACAAGGAGATTAGAGCCAATGCCAGCAGAAAGGAAAGCACGGTGGAGAAAAGAAGTAGACTGGCTATTATCAGTCACTGATCACATTGTCGAACTCGTCCCTTCACAACAAGCAGCCGCTGACGGGTCTATGATGGAGGTAAAAAAATTCCTTCCAACCCTTCTCATCTGCAAAAATCTGATTTCTGTTTAAATTCATGGAATAACAAGCTGAATCCTGAATGTTTTTACAGATAATGGTAACGAAACAACGAGGCGATCTCCTAGTTAATATACCAGCATTGCGAAAACTAGATGCCATGCTTTCGGTAAGAGTCTCATACATGTCTAACTCTTCTGCTAGTAATATTGAAGCTATGTCATGACTCAGATTACTGAACTTCCACTTTCAGCAGAGCCAAAGATTTGGCTTTGACATGGAAAAAAATGGTATACTAAACAATCCTATATTGCGAAATAACAGTCAGTCGATGCAACTCTGGAAGCAATTTTCATTATCAGCCAGTGTCTGTGTTTTTTGTCTGACAGGTGGTTCTATTGTCGAAATGTAAAGAATATTGAACTAATTCGAATTCAAATGGAACAGGACTGCTTAGAGAACTTCAGAGACCAGCAAGAGTTCTCGTACATTGATTTCAAAGATGCAAATGAGGCTGAAAAAGCGACTGGCCAAAGAGATAACGACAAGTGGTGGATACCCACTGTGTTGATTCCACCTGGTGGTCTATCAGATGTGACAAAAAAGTGGCTACAACAGCAGAAAGATGCTGTCAACCAAGTTCTGAAAGCAGCTATGGCTATCAATGCTCAGGTTCTATCAGAAATGGAGATCCCAGAAAGTTACATTGAGGCCCTTCCCAAGGTTTGTTAACAATTACCAAACCGTATTTAGCTTTCCTTAACTTCATACTTTCAAGTCCTAAAAATCAGCTAAGGGTAAGGTCATTGAGGTGTGGTACTCATGGCTTGTGTTCAAAGCCAGTCAGAATAAATTCTGCCCTTGTACCTCTGGATCTCTCCCTTTACCCCAAAAAATAAAACTTCATACTATCATCAAGTTTCACCGGAAAAACCTAAAACTAGACACTCAGTTCTCAAAGTAATGTACTCTGCTCATGTATGTCATTTATCATTCTGATATGGGATCCCGATATGCATAGTCCTATGAGCCCTCTTTGATTATGTTTTGGCAGAATGGAAGAGCAAGCCTTGGTGATCTAATCTACAAAAGCATCACCGATGAATTCTTTGACCCAGATTCGCTGCTATCTTATACAGACTTGACATCAGAGCACAAAGTCCTCGATCTGAAGAACAGAATAGAGGCCTCTGTTGTGATTTGGAAGAGGAAAATAAACATAAAAGACGTGAAATCATCATGGAGTTCAGCTATAAGCATGGAGAAGAGAGAACTCTTTGAGGAAAGGGCAGAGACTATGCTACTCATACTCAAACATAATTTCCCAGGACTTCCTCAGTCTTCACTTGACATCTCCAAGATACAATACAACAAGGTAAATATAAGTAAATTCAACTAAGGCATATGTTATTCAGACTCAGGTACTATGTTTGACATGGGTAAAGGTATGTCGATAAATCCAACACTCGCTAGCTCACACAAGTCTTCACCCCAAGTAGCACCAACTATCACCTGTCATTCATGAAACATATCCAAGAACTGGACCCGTCATGATTTCATTTTGAGACACGAGGAATCTGTCCAGAAACGAGGCTGCGAGTATGAAATATCTCTTTAATACAGATACTAAACTACTGGGTTTTTGAAGAGAAAAAGCAAGGCTTAAAGTTGTGAAAATTCTAAGTGGTCTCTTCCAATACTCTGCTTTTCTCAAAGGAGACTTTCTTAATGGCTTTTCTAGGAGAACTGTCGGAATCGGTAAGGGCCTAAGGTTCCGGTATGGATTCCATACCCATATCCTTAGCAAAGTGTTAGACACGGGAATGGTCCCATAAATAAAGTGTTGATGTAACATAGATAAAAGCCAAAGAGTTGCTGATACAACTACATTTTACATGCCTTTAAAATTTGCAGGATGTCGGGCACGCTGTTCTCGAGAGCTACTCAAGAGTACTGGAAAGTTTGGCTGCAGCAATACTAAATCGAGTTGATGATGTTATCTACGCAGATAACAAGGCTTCTAACCCATCACCAAATGGATCTAATGAAAACCTCTCGCCATCAGAGTCTGATATGGATAAGCCGGGGTCACCATCATCAATGACATTATTGGATTTCATGGGTTGGAATATTGACCAGGGAGAGGATGCGAAGAAAAACTCAGGAGGATTTGAAGATTACTTGAGAGACCAAGAGACCGAGAAACTTATAACTAAGACACCTCCTGAGAATAAAAAAATTTCATATTTAGAAAGGCTTGAGCATTGGGGTGGCCTTAGAAGTCCAACATCCCGGCATTAAATACTAGGAGAGAGGCATATAGGGGTTGAAGAAGAAAAACCCGAGAAGTCCCGTGAACATAATGAGAGGCTCTTATATGCTAGGATATGTACATATAAACAATCACAGAGATTTCTGTTAAGTTAGTCATTCTAGGAGGTAGTCCTTCTTGTCATAGGACAAGGAAGTTTCAGCATCTAACCGCTTAAGTTCGTTATTTTAACAAGTGTTTTTTTGGCTTCTGGCTTGTAGCTAAAATGTGATACTCTCTCCATCTTGTTAATATTAGACTATAGGTCATATTTAAAATTRGTGATGCAATATCATTCATTACACCTTGACTTAAAACAGAATTTACATATGGAGATAGTGCGTCATCCACGTCATCATGTTACAAAGTAGTTAGCTACAAATAGCCTCTAATCTATGTTAATCAGACACTTCACTCTGGTTGCGTGTTGTGTGTCCGACGCTCGGGCATGAC
>VHZZ01000007.1:702798-718804 GCA_009801015.1 Silene noctiflora
TAAGAATAGTATGTTGGTGTATCGCGAGGCGAGTGTGTATAGTTTGATGAATGATTCATGGAAATGTGTTAGCGATCAAACAATGATGGGCCAATATATTCTTCGGAGTAGTATGGTGGTGTGTTTTAATGAGGGTTTGCATTTTATTGTTGCTGATACTAGGAGTAATTATAAGTCTAAGGTTAAGTGCTTTAATCTTCGGACTGAGACATTCTCGATTTTCGACCTTCCTAAGTTTGATGGCAAATTTAGTAAGGTGACCTGTGTTATGAGTGAATTAGGTGGGTGTTTTAGTGTGTTGGTGAACTATCAAAACGTGCTTGAGGAAGTTTTATTGAAACGAGCCGATTTGTGGGTAATGAAGGAGTATGGGAATAAGGAGTCTTGGTACAGGCTGTTTAGTATTTGTGATCCGTCTAGGCTTGAGGTTTTAAGCCACGTGAGACCGGTTGTGTATTCGACTGATAAGAAACGGGTTTTGCTTGAGTTGGATGGTTTGTCTTTCGGTTGGTATTCTTGGGGTAGTAAGAGTTTTGAGAGAATTACAGTTCATGGGTTGCCTTCTTCTTATGTACCTTGTGAAACATGGACCTTTGTGGATAGCCTTGTTTCGGTAGGGAAGGATAAGGACAGGTCGAAGCCAAAGGTGGTACCAAAGAAGAACAAAAACAAGTAATGTTTATGACTGCGTTGTTATTCCTTGTTATTACATGCATGATTTCAGTTAACTGTTTTTTATGATATTGTGGCCCTGTTCTTTTGGACGTAAATTGCCTGAAATGAACTAAACTGTACTGAACAAAGTTGAGATGAGATGCATTGAAGTGAACGAGTCCAAAAGAAGAGAGCCTTGTTTAGTAAATGGGGAGTTTCTAAAAATTTTAGCATGTATGATGGTGATAGGTTGACGACATTCAGTCACGAATTCTCCTGTGTTTTGATATGGATTACTTGTTTGTGTGGAGATGACCGTGTGCAGCTAGAGGAATGATTCATGGTGTTCTATATATGACATAATGTCATACTCCATATTATACTTCTTGCAGAGAATTAAGGTTGTTCATGATGTGTTATGTTTTGGCAACTGTGATTATATATTAGGACTTAGGATGTAATGAACAACCAAATACTCCCTCCGTCCCATTCCCATTCATTTCTTTATCTTTTTTATTTTTTGTGAGTGGTATTTTAATCAAAGATAAACAAATGATTGAGACAGAGGGAGTAGGCAATAAGTTCATTGTCAGCCTCATCTTAGGAACAAGATATGATCAATGAGCACATAATGAATAGGATTGAAAAATGAAGCCATAGTAATTCACATAATGATAGGATTGAAAAATGTAACCTAGGTTAAGTTATTTTCTGCTGGTGAGGTGCGGGTATTTTACTGATGAAGCCTACTGCTACTTGACAGACTGTATAGTGTCTTGATAGAAAGACTATTTAGTAATTTTGTCATTATGACACGAGGGACAGAAAGGGTTTATAGACAGAGTTACGATTTACGGAGCGGCCATAATGCGTGTTTTTTTGTGTAGCCTTGTTTTCGTGGTGAAGATAATGTGTAGTGGAAATTTAGAACAAAAAGTGAGAGTGAAAAGAAGTGTGGAATGCTTTTGTTATAATAGACGCCATTCTTCGCTGTCAAATGCACAACTTCTAATGTCCTGTAGTCATGGTTATTCAATTTATCAATTGCCTAATGCCACTGGTTGGCCTTTTTAATTTACTACTTATTCATGTGTTCTTTAACTTGTGGATTGACCTGATCCAATTAGATGACAATATTTTGTTAGGATAACCGTTTCTCTAAGTGAGGCAGAAGTTAGTAATATTGTGTTAAGCTGTATTCGGCTAGCTGGGTGTACACAAACCAACAGTTACAAGTATGAGTTTGTTGTTTTTAGTACCGGAATACGATTATACCCTGTACCGGTTTTGGTCTAATAACTCGCGAGTCTCGACTTGTCATAATTAGTTAATTGTTTAACACTTTTGTCCCTTTTTCTTCATTTTTTGGACATTTGGGTTACTTAGAAAAACCAACTGGCTGCATTTTGAGGTGTATTACCTGCATAGTATTAAATCTCGGTTTTGGTCGCAGACGAGGTATCGATTATGGCGGCCCAATCTCGGTAATTGCAGCTAATATCGCCTTAAAATGTGGTAAAAGCTGGTCGCGTAAACTCCAAACCATTTATAACTTGGTCATGTATTGATGCTGCAGGCCTGCAGCCGACATTTAAAATTTAAAACTTTGGTATAAAGTATAAACATTATTATAGCTGTGTTATCATTGATGCTTTCTAATGCCTTTCTTCGGGATTGATACTTGATAGGGATGATTTCTTATCATCTGGATTTAAGCTGAGGCTATGATCAACATTGAGATACTACTACTGTGCTGAAGATCTCGAGAAGGCAGCCATAGTAACTGGGCATGCTTTGTTTTTGCTGAAGATATCGAGGGTGGCTTGGTACCATTTTTTTTCCGTATGATTTTAGCTGCATTACTCTTTTGAACTTTGTTTTATCCTCTGAATTTATCGTAAGCTATGCTAAGGGATATCCTCGGTATGGTTTTCCATGGCGCTAGTGTAACATCTTTTTCATCAACAAAAATGTTATGGGGTTCGTATGTAAATTTAAATCTGTAGCGAATTTATGTGACTAGTCACGGAAGGAAACCCCTGTACGTTGCACAAGTGTAACTTCGCTTCGTACATAATGCTGGTAGCCTGGTATTATTATTTTTGTGTTCAAGGAGCCACAAGGGCATTTCGATATAAGGGTAGGGGATTTGAACTTTCGACTGATCCTCCACAGGCCTCGATCCCCACTCCTAATCCAAGATTGTTACTCCGTAGTTCTTACAGTTATTCGTAAGAGTGCTCAGAATCGTGCAAGAATATTGAGCATAAATACCGAGTTTCTATAATTTATGCGGAATTTTTGTTTTACAATGTCATCATATAAAAGCATATATTTACTTTTGTACAAAAAAACCAGATTGTAGTACCGTATTATGATTCTACCTCTAAAAATTTTCAAATGAGTATGATCGTAAGATTCTAGAACCACGAATAGAATCGTAAGATTGTGATCAGTCCAGTCAAACTTTTTGGGATTGTAGGATCGAATTGAGATTATGATAACTACGCTTCTTTTTTTAAGTTTCTTTTCTAGCCAAAAATAAAATTATATTTGGGTGTTTGGTTGGGCTATTTTGTAATAGAAAGGAATGAATTTGATCAATTCCATTGTTTGGTTGCGATGATTCAAACGCATACCCCTATACGGCCAATCGGCCATACTATATAGCTCCCTCCCGTCTTATTGAACCAAACAACCCCTTAATATTGATTTCCATCAACTATAGAAAATTTAAAGCATAATGTTTTTTGTGATTTTATAATTATACAACCTGATCCACATGTCATTAAGTCAAACATATTAAGGTTAAATATATTATGGTAAATGTTTAAGACTAAATCGCTATTATTTTGATCAATATTAAGTTTAATAGTTGTCGTATCCAATCTTATCATTTCAATATAACTCCGATTCACATTAAGTCAACCCCGGTTTGAGTTGGTGATCATTGGGTCGATATCGTAGTGATCATTGGGTCAATATTGGAAACGGTTTCGGGATTGCTAAATTTCTCTTAAAAAATGAAGGAGGATCCTAATTGATTCTTACTTGACGGTGGTAAATTTTAATCAACAATAATTACTAGGGAAGTTAATTGGGTTGATAAGTTTGACATATAAAACTAATTATTACGGAGAAAATATTTTACTCTCATAATCATTACCCAGGTAGGGTGGGTAATATTACCCTTTATGACGGTAATAAATTAGGAAGGTAAATAATTAGTCTAATATCAAACATGAAAAATGCACCGTATTCATTTTCCCGTTTTTACGCTCAATCCAAACAAGTCATAGTGAACCCGTCCTGCCTACTGTTTCTCTGAGTTTGTTCATCCATGGCGATCCCAACCCTACCTTCCGAGATAATCAATGATATCCTCACTCGATTACCATCCAAAACCCTAATTCGCTTCAAATCCGTCTGCAAACAATGGTATTCCCTAATCAATTCCCCCAATTTCATCAATCTCCACCTAACCCAAACCCTAATTTCCGACAATTCCCCCAATCTCATCATCTCCCAATATACCCTTTCCTCCATCACCATTTCCGACGAAAATAACCCTAATTTTCACTTAATCGAGCTTGATCATCCTCTCAAACACCAAGATTCTTCTTCCTATGATCGGAAATTCGCTCCCCACATTCTTGGTTCCATCAATGGGGTCGTTTGCATTTCCTTATACAATAAATATTCTGTCGTTTTGTATAACCCTTCGACAAAAACGCATCGTTTCATCCCATCCTTTACCCCTTCGCCGTACACTAACCCTAATGTTGAAATGAACGCTGAAAATACTAATGTTAATGTCGTTCTTTTCGGGTTCGGGTTTGATTCGGTGAGGGGAGATTATAAGCTGTTGAGGATGATTGAGACGCGTAGGAATAGTGTGGTGGTGTATCGCGAGGCGAGTGTGTATAATTTGAGTAATGATTCATGGAAATGTGTTAGTGATCTTATAATTAAGGGCCAATTCTTTTTTCAGAGTAGTACGGGTGTGTTTGTTAATGAGGTTTTGCACTTTATAAGTGTTGATAGTAAGTTCGATCTTAATGTTGAGTGTTTTAATCTTCGGACCGAGACATTCTCGATTTTCGACCTTCCTATGTTGGATGAGAGCTTTCGTAGAAATACTTATGCTATCAATGAATTAGGCGAGTGTCTTAGTCTGATGGTGAACTGTATGAAGATTGATCATAGTAAGGCGGGTGAATGTGCATTGGATCGAACTGATTTGTGGGTAATGAAGGAGTATGGGAATAAGGAGTCTTGGTTTAGGTTGTTTAGTATTCGTGATCCGGCTAGGTTTGGGGTTTTAACCCACTTTAGACCGGTTGTTTACTCGAGAGATAAGAAACGGGTTTTGCTTGAGTTGGATGCTTTGTCTTTCGGTTGGTATTCCTGGGGTAGCGAAAGATTTGATAAAATTACTGTTCATGGATGGCCTTCTGTTTATGCACCTTGTGATACATGGACCTTTGTGGATAGCCTTGTTTCGATAGGGAAGGACAAGGATAACTCGAAGCCAAAGGTGGTACCAAAGAAGAACAAAAACAAGTAATGTTTCTCACTGCGTTGATATGATCGTGATTCCCTGTTATTGCCTGAATTATTTCATAATGAACTGTTTAGGTTAACTGGTTTTTTTTATATTATGCCGATATTGTCTTGTTTACTTGACTTTGGCCTTGTTCTTTGTATGTGATTTGTCTGGAATGTACTGAACTGAATTATTGAACAAAGTTGAGATGAAATGAACCGAAGAGAACAAGTCCAAAAGTTGAGATGAAGTGGTAGGTTGACTACATGCAGTCACTAATTCTCGTGTTATAACATGGATTACTTGTTTGTATGGAGATGACCCTGTGTAGCTAGAGGAATTATTCATGGTATTGTATAAATGTTGTAACGCCATACTATACATCTTACGAACTATTAAGGTTCTCCATGATGTGCTATGTGGTGGCAACTGTGATGATATATATTGGGTTGTGATGAACAACGAAATAGGCAATGAGTTCATTTGTTAGATTCGGCTTAGTTTATTAGGTTGTGATGACCGATGAACACTGAAGTGAACAAGTCCATAAGTATGATGATCAATCAATGGGCACATAATGAATAGGATTAAAATGAAAGCATAGTGATTAGTAATCCAATAATTACTGTTGCCATGCTCTTGGAGCGTGCCCTTGTGATTTGTGGGTGATATTGTACGAGACAGTGAGTTTGTTTATGTTTTTTATTGTCGGTGAGCAGCGATTGTTTCACAGGTGAAGCCTACTGCTACCCGATAGACATTAGGAATTTCTTGATAGAAGGGGTATTTGGTGATTTGGTCATTATGCCATGAGGGATTAGAAGGGTTAATCGAGACAGTGTTACAGCATATGTAGTGGACAAGATGCGTTTTTCAATGGGGTAGCCTTGTTTCCTGGGTGACGATAATGAGTAGTTGAAATGTAGGATAGTGCAATGCTTTAGTATTATATAGATGCCATTCTTTTTTTGGTCAATATATCTGATACTGCGGTCTTCTGACACAGTACGACACTCCGAGTTTCTGACTCTAATTTTAGTCCAAAAACATTTCCTTATAATAGCCGTGTCGCCCCCACACTTGCAACCGAATTATAGTTTTCTTCTAATGTTATGTGTGTAGCTTAAATGTTCATCCAATTTATTGTTGAATAACTCTGACTCGTTAGAATTAGTTAAATGTTCACCATATGCCACGTTTTCTCCAATTTATTTTATACGAAGTAGTTTTAATGTTTGGTTGCAAAGATAAACTAAGCGTCTGCATGTCGAGGTATAAACATTATAGCTCGTGATTTCTGAAGCCTGTCCTTTTTTTTTTCTTCAGAAGGGCCAGGGACGATTTCTTGTCATCTGGATTTAAGCTGAGGCTATGATCATCATTAAGACACTACTAGCGCGCCAAAAACACAGAGAAGGCAGTCTTTGGACCAACTTGGTACCATTATTTTCCTGTAGTTTTGTCTGCATTAGTTGTTTACTTGTGTAAACTGGGTTTGAACTTACGTTGTAAGCGATGCTAAGGGATAAATGCTTTCCCATGGCTTTTGGTGTATCGTCTTTTTCATCAACTACACTGAGTGTCCGAAACATAATTATCAAGGCACTGGTCAAGGCAATGAATTAGATGTATTTCAAGGTTAACAGGGTTGTTATGTACGTCTTGGCGAGTCATTTACTGACATGGAGTCGTCGTTAGGATGAGCGATTACAAGCAAAAAAGGCGGCCTATTCTGTAATCACAATTTTGCGTAAGGCGGCCTAGATGACAAGAAACAGGGGAGCACACAAATAAAACCATCAATAAAACCGTATGAACTAATCTTGCACGCAATCGAAAACTCCGAAAGGACAAATAGTTACATTGATTATGTGCGTTGATGTGTTAATGAAAAAAGTTTAGTATGGAACTTCAGCCATTGCTAGCGCCCTTATAGAGGCGGAACTTCAGCCATTGCTAGCGCCCTGCCCTTATAGAGACGACACTCTAATTCTTACTAATCTCCACACTCTAATTAACAGCAATTTAATTTTTAAAAAAAAAAAAGTAAATTAGCAATGAATTAATATATTAATTAACGAAAAAAAAACTTTAAATTAATGAGTTGACTATTTTTGTATGTATTATTAACAGACAATCACGATTCAAATTTTGATTACAAAAACAGCTAGTCTCCCTTGTGACGGAGGTACCCGTCACAAATCCTTGCGACGGGTACTTTGTCTCACAAAATGAATAAAGCAAAAGGTGGGGGCACCCCCCACTTGCTTTCCTCTCTCCTCTCATGGGTCTTTTGTGAGACAAAGTGAAACCCGTCACAAGGGAGAATTTGTGTTAAAAAAATACGTTTAGGAATGAAAAAGGTTTTTGAATGGTCATAACTTTGCGCTTCTGTGTTTGATTAGGACGATTTTTGTTTCAAATTGCTTATCACGGCGAGACGGCCACAGCTGGAAAAATTGAAAAGTGGTCCATTCATGTAGAAAACACGAACCGGCCTCGGTGGGTTCGTGTGAATAACATGAACCCCACCACGCGAATGGACAACTCAGTTTTTTGGGTTTGATTTCAAATAAAAAAATCGTAGAAATTGAACACCCACCCAAGCGCAAAATTATGACCATTCAAGGATTTTTCGTCTTTGATCGTCATTTTTTTTGCCTATTAATTAATATTATTAATTATCGTTTAATTATATACATAAAAGTCAACATTATTACAAGAAAACACAAGTACCGAGGAAGGAAAAATTTTATATGAGAAAATAGAGACTTGGTAAGAAAATTTTCAACTGAAATGAATTGAATGGAGCTGAGATAAGAGGTAATTTGGGAAGAGATAAGCTAAACTAAGCTGAAATAAAGCCCGAAAGAACATGGCCAAATCGAGCTCAAATGAAGTAGATTACACCACTCTACTCCAGTTGTTTTATTCAAGCTTCATCCATGGCGACCCCAACACTTTCTTCCGAAATGGGGTGTCTAGCTACTCATGTATGTTAGTGGTAATTTGGCCACAAGCTGTCAATAACTCTCCTTTGTAGCTAGAGGAATAACTCATGCTATTCTATGAATGTCGTGTCGCAAGACCGGCAACTGGCAACTGTGGTTTTACATTAGGTCATGATGAACAATAAAATAAGCGGGGTCAGGTCGGTTCAGATCAGTGTGGTCGCCAGGGAGGAGCGAGGATGTGTCAGGTCAATGGAGTGGAGCGGTGGTCGAGGTGCTGTCCATTCAGGTACATTAAGTTCATTTTCAGAGAGTTGCAGTCCAAAAGAATGAGATGGATCTAAGAGGGTTTATTGCGACAGAGTTACAGTTTTTGCAATGGCGGAACAATGTGTTTTTATGGATAGCCTTGTTATCATCTGAAGATAATAACAGTCGAAACGTAGAAATGTGCCAGAACTAAGTGTGTGATGGTTTAGTAATAATCGACGCCATTTTTTTTCCTGTCAAATGCATGCTTTTTTTGTTATTTCGACTCTTCACTTTGACTGCGTATTGTGTGTCCCATACCGGCATACCACGGTCCTTCATACTGCACAGCAATCCAAAGTCCAAATCCAGGAGACTTCCTTTTCTCTGTCTTCAGAGCGGTTGTTGTATCTTAATGTTGATCATAACCTCAGCTTAAATCCAGATGACAAGAAACCGTCTCTATCCATCCTGAAGGAAGGTAAGAAAAAGCTTCAAAAATCATAGAACTATTATGTTTATGCCTCAAAATGCATGCACTTAGTTTTCCCAGGCAACCAAAACATCGGAAAAGATACAGATGCAGAAGAAGTGACAGAAGTGTTGAGACATTTAACTATGAGTTTATGACGGGTCAGGAGTTATTCAGCAACAAACGGGATGGAGGGAGTATAATCATATTCCAATAGTGAGAATAACTAACTTATAAAGGCCAATCTGTGTTAGCCGAGTGATACAAAACACAGCTTAGCCAAATATTACCAACTTAGGCCTCGCTTAGAGCAATGGTTATTCCGACCAAAATATTCCCATCTTATTGGAATAACTCCAATCGACAAATTTAAGGACACGCAAATAATTAATAATAATGTCCACTGACAAGGCCGACCAAGAACCTAGAAAATCTTGAACAGAAAAAAAAACCATGACTACGTGCCATTATAAGAAAATGTCCGTTACTACGGCTCGGTTGCATGCGTTGGACGTGGCAAGACTATTTCAGGAAAAATTTCATGCTTTTGGATTAAAATGAAGTGTTGGAGGCTCATAGTGCCATGCCGTGTGAGTAGACCGTAATATCGGACACACAACATGCAGCTATAGTGAAGTTGAGTAACATAGGCATTTGACAACAAAGAAACAACATCTATTACTCCGTATATTTAAAGCATTACAGTAGTAAAAAATGCAACCCAAGTCACCATCTCGTACCTTATCACCCACAAATCCACATGTGCCAATAGTTTACTGTTATAACCTATAACAAACTACAAGGACACACCTCAAGAGAATGGCTGAATTACAACGACATTTTTCAATCCTAATCAGTATATGCTCATCCTTCATCATATTTTTCTGAAGGGTTAATGACTCTTAAAGATGAACATATTGCCTTTTTCGTCGTTCATCACAACTTAATACTAACACACTTGCAAATCGTAGTCTACACAAGTACTTCGTAAAATCTATAGCACGGCATTACATCATCAATAGGAAAGAAACAGCATTTACTGTTCTAATAATTAAGGGCTTGTTAGGATAAAAGGTTCTGGAGAGAAAGGAAATGTAGGAACCAAGATCCCATCTTTTTGCTTATCAAATAGCCTTGGAGGAAAATGGATTGGGAGGGAAATGTAGGAACCCATTTTCCCTCCTCCAAGTCTAAACAAAATCGTTCCACCATAGGAAATAACTAAACAAGTCAATTACGGAGGAGTATATATAAGAAGAATATCAGAAATCATGTATCTAGAAACAGGGAATAATAACAATCATATCAAGTTATCAACACAATCAAAAACATTACTTGTTTTTGTTCTTCTTTGGCTCGATTTTCGCCTTATCCTTATCCTTCCCCTTCCCTAGAGCAACAAGACTATCCGAAAAAGTCCATGTATCACAATGTGCAAAATTAGAAGGTAACCCATGAAGTGCAACTCTCTCGAATCTCTTAGTAGCCAAAGAATACCAACCAAACCAACAGCCATCCAACTCAAGCAAAACCCATTCCTTATCTTTCGAGTAAACAACCGGTGCCATATGGATTAAAACGTCAAAACTAGCCGGATTACAAATACTAAACATCCTAAACCAAGACTCCTCATTCCCATGCTCCTTCATTACCCACAAATCGGCTCGTACCAATGGCCAATAAGCCTCTATCCCAGGAATAGGATTTTCATAGTTTACCAACATACTAAGACACCCACCTAATTCCTTGAAAACATAGGACCTTCCACTAAACCTCCCATCAAACTTAGGCAGGTTGAATATCGAAAATCTCTCGGTCCGAAGATTAAAACACTTAATCTTAGTCTTGAAATTACTATTACTATCAATTACAAAAAAATGCAAACTTTCATTAACAAGCACTGTTTCACCATTTTGAAGAACAAATTGGCCCATGGGTGTTTGACCAGGAACGCATTTCCATGAATCATCCGTCAAACTATACACACTCGCTTCGGGATACACAACCACGCGATTCTTACGGGTTTGACTCATCCTTACCACCTTATAATCTTTACTAACCGAATCAAACCCGAACCCGAAAACGACAAGATTGGCAGTATCATTCCCATGGGTTTTTTCAAAATGAGGGTTTCTATTGGGAAAAGGGGGGATCAAATGATGCGTTTTGGTTGATGGGTTGTATAAATAGACGGAAGATTTATCATCATACAATGAAATGCAAAGGACGCCATTAATGGAACCGAGGATTTTGGAGGAAAATTTCGGATCATAGTGAGAAAAGTCGTTTTTGCAAAGGTGGTTGAGAGGGTGATCGAGCTCGGAGAAGTGGAAATCATGGTTTTGATTGTCCGAAATTGGGGATGAGAAAAGAGAACATCGGGAGACGATGAGATTGGGGAGATTTTGGGAAATTAGGGTTTGAGTTAAGTGGAGATTGATGAAATCGGGAGAACTGATTAGTGAGTACCATTGTTTAGAAACGGATTTGAAGCGAATTAGGGTTTTGGATTGTAATCGAGAGAGGATACCCATGATTATATCGAGCGGGAGAATTGGGATCGCCATGGATGAAGGCATGAAAATTTTGGCTTGAAAAAGAAGTTCAAAATGAACTATTTTATTGTTTTCAAATAAAAATGAAATCGAGTTTTCAATTAGAGCGGACACGGTGTTGGAAATACAGGGTCACTAACAGGGCGAATATAAATTAATAGAATATATGTTGTTGTGTTGTGATATGCAGGCTACTAAATGAGAAACAAAAACACCTCGACTACGATACAAATCGATAGACGTCATTCCCCAAGGTCACACAACACTCCTAAAAATTGGGTACGAAGTAGTAAATGATATATAAAGATGTATATCTCAAATAACTACATTTCTTATATTTATAGTGTTAATTAGCATCATAATCACATAGTTAGTGGGATAACCACCGCCATAAACATGGGCCACAAACATGGAGTTAGTGGCTATAATCATGCAAGTAGTGGAGAAGGTATGTAGATTCTCTTACGAGGAAATTGGAAGGTTTCTCTATAATGTAATGTATTTAGACAATGTTACTAGCCTTAGGCATTACTTCCAACACAGGGTATCGGGTTTATCAAAGTTGAGACGAGTATTCACTAAGCTGATTACGAGGTTTATGCTAAATCCCAAAACCGCCGTCATCACTCAGTATTCAGCGGTCACTAGTGAGTCTTATAGTGAATCTAGAGTTTTTTTGCTATCGAAAAATGTTAATGAGAAAGAAATCATAACCTAGTTTATGAAAAAACTTCAAAAAAAAGATATTGTAGAATTTTACTATTTTCTTTAACTTATTTTTTAATTCAAAATGAAATAAAATGAATCTGAGCTATATCCACTAAATTTAAACGATTGGGATCCAAATTAGACCCGTTAAAACTGAACCCGATATCCAAAGTAGTGATACAAAAATATAAAAGCAATATTTGAAACTGCCATCAACATCATCACCATACACCATTATTTCCCGCGTTTGTTCATCCATGGCGGCTCCAAGACTCCCTTCGGATGTAATCATCGATATCCTCACTCGATTACCATCCAAAACCCTAATTCGCTTCAAATTGGTCTGCAAACAATGGTATTCCCTAATCAATTCCCCTAATTTCATCAACCTCCACCTAACCCAAACCCTAATTTCCCAGAATTCCCCTAATCTCATCATCTCCCAATTTTCCATTTCCTCCGTTTCCATTTCCGACGAAAATAACCCTATTTTTCACTTCATCGAGCTTGATCACCCTCTCCAACACCTTTGCAAGACACACAAAGTTTCGTCATATGATCGGGAATTCGCTCCAATAATCCTTGGTTCCGTCAATGGCGTCTTTTGCATTTCAATGTACGACAAATCTTATGTCGTTTTGTATAACCCTTCGACCAAAACGCATCGTTTCATTCCATCTTTTACCCCGTCACCCAACACAAACCCTCATTTTGAAATTAGCCCTGAGGGTACTACTATTAATTTCGTTGTTTTCGGGTTTGGGTTTGATTCGGTTAGTGGGGATTATAAGCTGTTGAGGATGATTGAGAGGTGTAATGATGATGGATTGCTGCACGGCGAGGCGAGTGTGTATAATTTGAGGAATGATTCATGGAAATGTGTTAATGATCAAACAATGGGGGAATTTGTCCTTCAGAATAGTATGGGGGCTCTTGTTAATGAGGTTTTGCATTTTATTGCGATTGATAGTAAGCTCAGTCCCAAGGTTAAATGCTTTAATCTTCGGACCGAGACATTCTCGTTTTTAGACCTTCCTAAGTTTGATGACAAATTTTCTAGAAAATGCTATGTTATCAGGGAATTAGGTGGATGTTTAAGTGTGATGGTAAACTATCAAAAGGTTTTTCTTGGAAGGGTATGTGATAGGACATTGGGAAAAGCCGATTTTTGGGTAATGAAAGAGTGTGGGAATAAGGAGTCTTGGTTTAGGTTGTTTAGTATTCGTGATCCGGCTAGGCTTGATGTTTTAATCCACGTGAGACCAGTTGTTTACTCGAGAGATAAGGAACGGGTTTTGCTTGAGTTGGATAATTTGTCGTTTGGTTGGTATTCTTGGGGGAGTAAGAGTTTTGAGAGAATTACAGTTCATGGGGGATCTTCTGCTTATGCACCTTATGAAACATGGACCTTTGTGGACAGCCTTGTTTCGATTGGGAAGGATAAGGATAAAGATACGTCCAAGGCTAAAATCGTGCCAAAGAAGATCATAAACAAGTAATGTTACTAGAAGCATGATTTCTTACTGAATTCGTATGGTTTGCTGTTTTTTTTTAAAGATAATCTGCTGATATTGCTTTGTTTAGTAGACTTATTTAGTAAATGGAGCGTTTCTAAATACGGAGTAGCTAATAATGTATGATGGTGTTGTGTTGACTACTAGCTGACACTAATTTTCATTGGGTTTTACCATGGATTACTTCTTTGGGTGGAGGTGAGAGTGTGTAGCTAGAGGAATCGTTCATGGTGTTCTATGAATGATGTAATGCCATCCGTATGTAGTTACGAAGTAGTGAAGTACTAAGGTTGTCCTTGATGTGTTGTGTTAGCAAGGGTGGTAAGGGTGTTTGCATATTAGGTTGCGATGGAAAATGGAATAGGAAGAATAGGAAATAAGCTCGCTGTTAGGTTCATCGTAGGAACGAGATATTGTGTCATTGACCTTTCAAAAAAGTAGGACGACTCATGAATATAATGTATAGGATTGAAAAATGAAACCATGGTAATCCGATGTGCGTCCTTGTAGTTTGTTTAAACAGTAGACTATCGGCACATGTTGATTTGTGGACGATAAAGTATGAGATGCTGAATTGAGTTTGCCCAAGGAGGTTTCATCCCAAAACCAATTGACAATTGTTGGAGAAACCAATTTGTTTATAAACCAATAATTCTCTCCTCTTTTTCAAGTGAAACATTCGCAAGTGATATTTATCATGGGTGAGCCATTTCTTCACACGCAAGTTGTTTATTGTCGGTGAGCTACGAGTATTTTACTAATGAAGCCTACTGCTACTTAATAGGTGTATTTTGGTAGAAGGGCTATTTGGAATGGGTATTTTGCGTGTCTTTATGTGTAGCCTTGTTTGCAGGTGAACATACTGTAACTCTGTAAGTTGAAATGTAGAACAGAAAAGAAGAGTGGAAAGAAATGCGCAATGCTTTAGCTATAATAGACGCCATTCTCCGCTGTCAAATGAACAATTTCCGATATCTAGTAGAGTTGTAGTCATGGTTTTTCAGTTAACAATTGCCTAGTGTCATTGTTACGCCTTTTCAGTGAATTACTTATTCATGTGTCCTTTGATTTGTGGAATGGAGTTATCTGTTGCTGCAAGTGAGATGGAAGTTAGTAATCGTATTAAGCTGTGTTGGATAACTGGGTGTACACATACTAACAGTTACAAGTATAAGTTTGTTGTTTTTGTTATCGGAAATTCAGAATATGATTATACTCCATCCCGTTTAGGGTCGAATAACGCAGACTCTTCATAATTAGTTAGAAGTTGTAACATTTTTGTGCCTTTTTCTTCATATTTTTGGAAGTTTCGGTTGCTTGGAAAAACCAAGTGACTGCATTTATAAGCTTTGAGTTTATTGAAGTTTTTTCATGCCTTTCTTCAGGATTGATAGGGATGGTTTCTTGTCATCGGGATTTAAGCTGAGGCTATGATCAGCATTGAGATACTACTACCATGCTGAAGGTATCGAGAAGACAGCCATTGTAACTTGGTACCGTTTTTTTGCTGAAGATTCGAGAAGGCAGCCGTTGTAACTTGGTTCCATTTTTTTCGAATGGTCTTGCAGACTAGCAGTTAACCTTAGGCTGCTAGAACAAATTGGAACCAAAATCGAGCTGAATCTTGTGAAAAAATAAATTGGATTAAACCTATCGAAGCTCATTTTTAAGTTTTACTTTTGTAATTTTACTCCAGTATTTTGCAACTTCATTTATTTATTATTATATGTTATTTTAATATATAATTAGAAAGAATGGTCAAAATGCATGAATAAAATCTTACTAGATTAAGTAGAAAATAAAAATTAGTCAAAATACAATGAAACAACTATATTTTTATAATATCAAATATATAAAAACATAATAATATCAACTATACAAATCCATAAATGATGTTGCAAATAAAATACGAACATAAAAAAATTACAAAATCAAATTCATGAATTATAAACATAATACTTTTAGGACTAATCGTCAATTATCAATTATAAACAACAATTATAAATTATAAACATCAATTATAAATTTTATGATCGACTGATTAAAAAAGAATAAACAATCTAAAAAATACAAAATCACTAAAAAAATACGAAGTATTATAATAGAAAAAAAATTCCAGTATTGAAAACAAAATTGATATCATTATAACCAGAATCAAATACATCAAGAAATCCGGTTTTAAAAAACTAAAATTTGAACTTTAACAATTTAAATTTAGGTTAAAAAAATGCCAGTAAAAAACAATATCAAAATCATTATAACCAGATTCAAATCTAGATATATTATTAAAAGATGCTTTTTTCGAGCGATATTAGAGCTCCACATCATCTTTTTTAGTTTTAGGAAAGTATATTATA
>VHZZ01000007.1:724179-743790 GCA_009801015.1 Silene noctiflora
AAGTTGTAACTTTGGTACTGTTTTTTTTGCTGAAGATATCGAGAAGGCAGCCATAGTAACTTGATGCCATTTTTTTCGGATGGTCTTAGCTGCATTACTTGTTCAAACTGTTTTATCGAAAGAATGCCCTTGTACTGCAATAGTGTGATTTTTTTTGGCTGAAGGAGCCACAAGGATATTTCGATTATAAGATGTGGTTTGTTCGAATGCTAAGGTGTTTGTTAAGTGATGATTCTTAAACTCCGATATATATATATATATATTTTACACCATCTGGTTGAGCGTTCTGAATTGTACATGGATATTGAGTGTAAATATCATCTCCCGAGCCCTGAAGGCTGAAGGTGTTACACCGAACCCTATCAGACGACGTGCCTCTACTACAGGTGTCCTTCCATGACTCAAGTCATTAATGTGCACATCCCTTTTGGAGTGGGAAGCTCCAAGAGGCCACCCAAGCGTAAGACGGTCTCCCAACCGTCTTACGTCTCCTCAACAACATGTACCACCACCACAACTCCTCCAACAATCACCATCGTATGCAATATGAGATATAATATACCAAATATATGACTTCTCATGAGACACATCTCCCAAACATGCCATGAATACAACAATTCCTCAATTATCCCGACTCTCGAGTCGTCACTAACCAACATCATGTTATAATGCATTTCCGACACACATAAGACTCATTACCATTCTCGATTATCAAGGTGAATGCAACACTACTTCCATCATGGAATTTAAATGACAATGTGCACACAAACACACATTTATATTATCAAAACCGAATAGGATTAACCTACCTTTTAAAAGTCTCCATAAGCTATCGAATCCAACACGATTCCATCTCATTAAGCCGTCTTATCCTATACAAACCATGTAAGAACTATCATAATACATCCTACACTATTCTACAACACAAAACTCCTTATTATTACCCATTAATTATTCATATTACTCAATCTAATTACTAATTAACCACCCATAACAAAATCCCCAAAAATTAGGGTTCATAAGAACTAGAAAAGGGTAGATCTCAACTTACTAGGTGAAAGGAAGAAAGGATAAAGTAAGCAATCCTCTAATCCAAGCTTGAATCCCATGTAGAAGTGTTTGTGAGAGTTTTAGAGAGAAGAGAGGATTTGGAGTGACAAGGAGAAAGAATAAAAAGATTTAGGATAAGATCCCGAAATGAGTTTTACCGCTTACTGTTCAGCTGCACTCAATCGAGTATTCACCGTACTCGGTCGAGGACTCTCCATACTCGGCCGAGTGCCAGCCACTCGATCAACTGAACCCTCCACTCGGTCCACTGCAGCCTTACTAGGTCTAATCTAAGTCTCACTTGGTCTAGTGTATGACTATCCTTTACTTCCGAGTAGTTCTCATCAACTCCAAAGGTCATCTCACGCATCTCAAGGTCCTTTGCGGGTCCCAAAACATCCGGATATTACATTTCCGTCCCTGCGAAGTTGAAGTGTTCTCTCTTGTTTTTTTATGGTCTTGAGATAACTAGTATCTAAATAATCTTGCGAGGTTCCTTGAATAATTCACTCTTTTATTTCCGCTGCATAGAAACGAACTGAATTTGATAAGTGTAAAACAACGTGTCATAAGAGTTTAGACTTTAGAGTCGTACTCATTAGACATCCTGAGTGAAATGATCCAAATTTAAGTTTGGTTGTTTTTGAAGTCTTGAAAATTTGGGCTCTAGCCTCCATGCTCCAATTTAGCTCAATTCACCTTAAATCTTGTTAGGCTCGCATTTGGCTTGGCAAAAGGTTAACACTCAAAATAAGTTCGAACCAAACTTGGGTGAACCATTTTATTGTTTTTCACTTTTACTTTATATATTAAACTTATACTCAATACAAAAAATTGTAGAGTTATTTCATTGGATTAATATAAGAAGGAGTGACATAGACTAAATTATTTACATGAAATAACCCAAAAATATATTTAATTACAACTATTAAATAAAATTACGGAAACATGAAATCGAGTTTTAGATTTGAGCCTTTAAACTCATGCTTGACTTCTACTTTGTGACGCTCTTTCAAAATAGGAGATCGAATTTATCGATGGTGAGTCGAGATTTGACCGACCCCCTCCCAATCACAAACACACCTTATGGTTTAGGCTCAGGGTCCTCCTGAAATGAAGGAAATGATTAGTAGGGTAATGGTTTAATTACCGAGGAATTAAGTCTAAGGGCTTACTTGGATTGAGGGAAAAAGAATAGGGGAGTGATTAGTAAGGTGCATTTTTCATGTTTGATATGTGGGTAATTATTCACCTCCCGAATCTATTACCCTCATGAAGGGGTAATACATTACCCCCGGGTAATGATTAAGGGAGTAAAACATCTCCTCGGTAATCATTACTCGTATGCCAAACATATCATCAAGTAACTCATTACCCAAGTAATTAACTTCCCTAGTAACTATCATCCAATAAAAATTTACCCCCTAATTATTCCATAAATTACATGCAAGCCCTAGAAAGTAACATGTTCCTTATTTTAAGCTTACTTGGATTGAGGGTAAAAGGGGTGAAATAAATAGGAGAGTGATTAGTAAGGTGCATTTTTCATGTTTGGTATGTGGGTAATTTATTCACCTCCCGAATCTATTACCCTCATGAAGGAGTAATACATTACCCACCCTCCCCTGGCCCTGGGTAATGATTATAGGAGTAAACCATCTCCTCAATAATCATTTTTACTAATCTATTACCCTCATAAAGAGGTAATACATTACTCCAATAATAATTACCCACGGAGAAGGATGGTTAATACATTACCCGAACGAAAGTAACGAGTTATCTAAACAAATAATCACTCTCATATCAAACTCACCTAAATAACCTCAAATTATTACTCCCTCATTTTTTCCACCATTTTCCGTCAATCCAAGCAAGCCTTGCTCAGTAGTAAGTAGTGACTAGTGACACTAYCGTTTCCCGCGTAGTTCATCAATGGCGTCCCCAACACTCCCTTTCGACATAATCACCGATATCCTCAGTCGATTACCATCCAAAACCCTAATTCGCTTCAAATCTGTCTCCAAACAATGGTATTCCCTTATCAATTCCCCCATTTTCATCAATCTCCACCTAACCCAAACCCTAATTTCCCAGAATTCCCCTAATCTCATCATCTCCCATTTTTCCATCTTCTCCGTCGCCATTTCCGACGAAAATAACCCTAATTTTCACTTAATCGAGCTTGATCATCCTCTGAAATACTTTTGCAAAACACATAATTCTTTTGACAATTATCGCAAACTTTTGCCCCAAATCCTTGGTTCCATCAATGGCATCGTTTGCATTTCAATGAACGACAAATCTTCTGTCGTTTTGTATAAGCCGTCGACCAAAACGCATCGTTTCATCCCACCTTTTACCCCTTCGCCAAACACTAACCCTTATTCTGAAATTAACCGTGAGGGTAATACTTTTAATGTCGTTGTTTTCGGGTTTGGGTTTGATTCGGTTAGTGGGGATTATAAGCTGTTGAGGATGATTGATACTGTTAAGAATAGTGGGTTGGTGTATCAGGAGGCGAGTGTGTATAGTTTGAAGAATGATTCTTGGAAATGTGTTGATCATTTAACAATGACGGAGCAATTTATTTTTCCGAATAGCATGGGGATGTTTGTCAATGAGGTTTTGCATTTTATTGTGGCTGATGCTAATTTCAACCCTAAGATTAAGTGTTTTAGTCTTCAGACCGAGACATTCTCGACTTTCGACCTTCCCATTTACAATGAGAGTGTTAGTAGAAAGCACGTATTTATGAAGGAATTTGGTGGGTGTTTTGGTGTGTTGGTAAACTATCAACTTGGGATATCGGGTATTTATTCAGTGAAGCTAGCTGATTTGTGGGTAATGAAGGAGTATGGGAATAAGGAGTTTTGGTTTAGGCTGTTTAGAATTGATGATCCGGCTAGGCTTGATGTTTGCACCCAATTGAGACCGGTCCTTTACTCAAGTGATAAGGAACGGGTTTTGCTTGAGTTGGATGGTTTGTCGTTTGGTTGGTATTCATGGGGTAGTAAGAAATTTGAGAAGATTATAGTTCATGGGAGTCTTTCTGCTTATGCACCTTGTGAAACATGGACCTTTGTGGATAGCCTTGTTTCGATAGGGAAGGATAAGGATAAGTCGAAGCCAAAGGTGGTACCAAAGAAGAACAAAAACAAGTAATGTTTGCGAGTGCATTGATAATTTCATATGATTGTTATTCCCTGTTATTACATGCATGGTTTCGTAATGAATTAAATAGGTTAAATTGTTTGAATTGCTTTGAAATGAACTGGAGTGAACAAGTCCAAAAGTATAGGGTCTTATTTAGTAAATGGGGCGTTTCTAAAGAGCTAATAATGTATGATAGTGGTAGGTTGWCTACATGCAGTCACTAATTCTCGTGTTTTAACATGTATTACGTGCTTGTATGGAGATGACCGTGTGTAGCTAGAGGAATGCTTCCTGGTACTCTATAAATGTTGTAATGCCATACTGTACATCTTACGTATAATTAAGGTTCTCCATGATGTGTTATGTGGTGGCAACTGTGATTATATATTAGGTAGTGATGTACAATGAAATAGGCAATAAGTTCATTGTTAGGCTCATCTTACGAACGAGATTTGTGTCATTGACCTTTGAGAAAGGTATGATGACCATACCAATCCGGTGATTACTGTTGCCATGCTCCTGGAGTGTGTCCTTGTAGTTTGTTTTAGCWGTAAACTATTGGCACATGTTGATTTGTGGATGATTACAAGATGGTGACTCGGGTTAAGCTGTCTATTGTCAGTGAGCTACGAGCATTTTACTGATGAAGCCTATTGGTAGTTGATAGACTGTAGGAGTGTCTTGATAGAATGCATATTTGGTGATTTTGTCATTGCAACACGAGGGACACAAAAGGCTTATGAGACAGAGTCACGATTTATGGAACGGCCATAATGCATCTTTTATGTGTAGCCTAACTATCCTTGTTTTCAGGTGGAGATAATGTGTAGTTGAAATTTAGACCAGAAATGAACAATTTATAATGTCTYGTAATCATGGTTATTTAGCAAGTGCCTAGTGTCATTGGTAGGCCTTTTCAGTTATTCCGATTAGATGACAGTACTCTGTTACTCTGTTAGGGGTAACCGTTGCTGTAAGTGAGATGGAAGTTAGTAATATCGCTTAAGCTTTGTTTGGATAACTGGGCGTACACATACAAACAGCTACAACAAGTTCCTTAACCAGAGGTCTAGAGTTCAAGCACTAGGAATGCAGCCATGTTAAAACTCACGAGAGATAGCTCTAACGCCCTAGTGGTCCTACCCCAGCTCGAATCCGGACTAAACCGGATGGTATACCAATTAAGAAAATATGATTATACTTCTTTTCGTTTAGTGTTGAACTCTGACACGTCATCATTAGCTAAATGTTTTACACTTTTTGTAAAAAAAATTGGACGTTTGTGTTGCTTGGAAAACCGGGGGGGCTGCATTTTGAGGTATAAAGATTATTGAAGCTTTTCCATGCCTTTCTTCAGGAGTGATAGGGATGATTTCCTGTCATCTGGATTTAAGCTGAGGCTATGATCAACATCGGGATACTACTACCATGCTGAAGAGTGAAGATATCGAGAAGACAGCCATTGTACGTTGTAAGTTGGTACTGTTTTTTTTTTTTGCTGAAGATATCGAGAAGGCAGCCATAGTAACTTGATACCATTTTTTTCGGATGGTCTTAGCTGCATAACTTGTTCAAACTTTGTTTTATCTTACGGAGCACTGCGTATATTGTAAGCTTATGCTAAGTGATAATACTCTTATTATTTTCCATGGCTTTTGGCGTATCATCTTTTCGTTAACAAAAATATATGTGACAAGTCAGAAGAATGCCCTTATACTGCAATAGTGTGATTTTTTTTTGGCTGAAGGAGCCACAAGGATATTTCGATTATAAGATGTGGTTTGTTCTTATGCTAAGGTGTTTGTTAAGTCGTGATTCTTACACTCCGATATACATATATTTTACACCATCTGGTCGAGCATCCTGAATTGTACATGGATATTGAGTGTAAATATCATCTCCCGATCCCTGAAGACTGAAGGTGTGCTGTAAACAAAATTTGATAGGGAGTTAACATCATTATCCGGCCCTTGCAGGTTTTGAGAGGGACGCAGTACTGCAGTAGATCAAACAGTGCAAATTTATGCACTTCTTCAAAGACAATGTACCTAATGAACCTTCTATTATCAAGATGTAATCACTGACTTGTCAATTGTCGCAAAGTTATCGGAGAATGTTTGTTTTTTACCCTTTCCCTGTTCTGTAGACATGTTGAGTGATGTTTAATCCATTCTCTCTAATGCTATAGCCACCAACAGCAGGTACAGAATGGATTGCTCACCTCATCTGGGCATGTAATCGCGCCTTTTTATCTGCATCTTCCTTGCGCTCTTAAATCTCGCCAATTTTTTAATGTTATCGCGGCTCATGCCACATTTAAAGGCAATATTGGCCGCCTTTACGATCAAACCGATATTTGAAATCATGATCGACCATTTCCTTTAGCACAAATCTGAACATTGTAGGAACATTCGGAGCAAATTAGTAGAATGAATGTGAGATTGTCAAGAATTAGGCTGTGACAAGTGACAACTGATACCGCGAATTCGAAACCTTGATCCAACCCGATTTGTAGGTTCACACTTGTCTTATGATGTTCATTTCGCTTAAATTTCAGCTTTCATTCAGTTAAGTTTAGCTTGCTTCACTTTCATTCAACTCATTCATTCAACCCAAAAGAACACGATCTTACTTAGACCTGGCAAAACTGACTCGATCCGACCCGATAAGGTTGGCCCGAGAACGGAAAATGACCTGATCCGAAACAACCCAATTGACTCAAATTGACTTAATTAAGGCAAAATAATCACCCAAATGCCCTAGATCGATCCAACCCAAAATGATCAGATCTGAAGTGACTTGACCCGGAATGACCCGACCCAAATGACCAATAATTTTCTATGGTGTGAAACTAGGAATAATGAGTTCCTTTATCTAAGATCTGAAGATTGTAAGAATATTGGTAGACCATATATTCCCAAACTAAAGGTAAGTGTACCCTTTGTAGATAGGTCACATGTGCAAAGCTGTGGACAGCAAACTTGTTAACTGGCTGATAGCCTTAGATCATAGACAGACACTCACACCATTATTATTTATTATTTATTATTTATTATTTATTATTTATTATTTATTATTTATTATTTATTATTTATTAATTTAGGACCAAAAGACAGTGATATTACTATTCACATGACAATTGAACCATTTAAAATAGGTCACAACTCGTGTGTGTCACTTGGAAATTTTGGACCCATCCCATGTGTATTAGTATTGCATATGTTTTGAGATTGTAGAGTATCACTTGTCAGATTGATCACCTTAAGGTGATGGTTGATGACCAACTATCCACGTACTGTGTCCGATTTCACTTCGTGAGTTTTTGAGGACTTATTGAGGTTGTTATGATTAAAACCTGTGACCGAAGTGCCTCTGATACCATGATAGATGAACCATCTCAACCAAAATCTTAAGGTGATGATTGATGTCCAACTATTATAATTATTCCTATTAGTGTAGAACTGAGCTAGAACTGTATCAACTAGATAATTGAAGAAAAAGTTTAAGATCGGTACATTTTTTTTTTGTGAAGAAGTCATAAACTTTTGCAATTAACTAGTTGGAGATGTCATTAGATAAAAATGTGATGAGTATACTTTGCGAAAATAAAATAAAAAATAAAAAATTCCGTATAATGTAAATGATTTACTTGTAAACTTGTAAGTTTCTTTATGAGTAAAAGACTTTATGACAAGTCTAATATTGATGAGAATTGAATTCAGGCCATAAATATTATCTCATAGGACTTTACCGATTAAATCAACTGATAGGACTTTACCGATTAAATCAACTGATACTTATACCGACTTGGAAGTTAATTATCAAAAATTTGTAAACAAAACATGATGTTATGGGTCCAAAAAAGTTGATGGGATATTCTATGTTATAGCCTTATAGGGAAGGGTTAATCTAACTGGCATTTATCATTTGTGACGTGTGTGAACACGTCACAATTTGTGACGGACCCAAAATGTGATCATTTTAATGAGAAAATGTGAAAATTGGTGGTTATATTTTATCTTAAAGTGGTAACATCTGTGTCGTCATAATTTATGACCGTCACAAACAAGACCAACTGCAATCTAACCAATAATCTTGGGGTAGCATGGTAAGGACTAAGGAGTGTTGTGTATGGCAACTCAAAAATTATCAAGATTCTACTAAACAAAAAAGTGAGTACAAAGATGGGATTATGACATTCCATTTGCTCATATCAATATCAATGTCATTGTCACCTAAGGTCCTAGCCACCATGACTCTTGTTTACAACCACACTTAAGTAATGTAAGGCCAATTCATATTTTTGGGTTTTTCTACGTGGTATTCTTATATTTTTTTCGAATTTTATATAGTACTTTTGCAGTTTTGAAAATATCAGTGGTACCTTTAAACTTATTAAAATGTTCCTAAAATACCCAAATTACTAAAAATTACGTTTTTAATCAGATAAATTTTGTAATGAAAATATGTTTACGATTGAGTAAATCAGGTTATGTTAATGGTATGACAAATTATTGTCGAAAAATCAATCAAAGATGTATGAACTAAACATTTAAAAGAGACCAATTAGAGAAGATTGAGTATTTTAAGATGTTTTCATTAAGTTTAAGGATACCCCTGATATTTTTAAAAAGCGCGGGGTACCACGTAAAATTCAAAGAAGTACAAAGACACCATATAGAAAAACCCTGTTTTTATAGTTCTTTGTTTAAGTATAAGTTAATTTCACGTATAAAACTAGGTTATTCAAGTCTTTAAAATGCAAGTAAATTTCCCTGCATTTAAACTTATGCCCCTCTGTAAGTTTTTTCTTAATATACTGTTATTAGCAGTATAATAAAATAACATATTCGACAGTACATGATTTTAGCTAGAGTGTCATGATATTAACAATTTACTGATCATTTTTTTTTTTGTAATTCTGCTAATGAAATATTTTGGTAAAATATGTTAATGATGCGTGCTAATTATAATATGTTAACATTATACTATCCAAAATTTAATTATGTTTGGAATTTATGAACAAAATTGTAGTATCTATCTCATGTTGATCTTGTTTACTATATAAACATTAAACTTAGGGGTTGTTTGGTTGCCATTGAAATATTATGGGAAGTTATTTGGTTGCCACTTTTTTTAAAAATGGGGGAAGTTGCACTTCCATTGGAATTTACTTCCTACAAAAATGTGGGAAGTTGCTTATCAACACCCCCTTAATAGGTTGAATTTCTCATGAAAGTGAATTCCCGCATTGGCAACCAAACACTTTTAGGAAATTCTCGTGAATTAGGTGAGGGAGTTTACTTCCCATAATATTATATTTCATGTGATTTTGTAATTTTCGCATCAACCAAACAACCCCTTAACCTCTAAAAGAGTTGATCTCATCTCTGCTCAAGTGAATCATATAGAGCTGACAAGTCTGAGCCGATCCAAACCCGATAAGACCTGAAAATTTCGCAAACCAAAATCGACTCGACCTGTCCGATAATGACCCATAACACGACAAAAAACGATTAAGACCAACTCGAAACCAAACTCGGCCTGAGATGACCCGTAACTTGGACCTCTATACATGTTTTAACCCATCCCGACAAATGACCTGATATGATAGTTGGCCCGGCCCGAAAGTTGACTCAATTCTAAAACTAACCCGACATTAACTCGAAATATCACCCCGACATAAACGAAAAGTCAAGATGATGAAAAACCAATATAAACCGATACTATCCACGATTTTTATAAAGAATATAAAATTAACTAACCTTGTGACTTCGTTAAATAAGACCATAACTCAACTAAAACAAGTAAAAAAATCGGAAAAAAAAATCGTCCGGATAATAAATTGATGAGCCAAACTAAAAAAAACGACTAGCCTCGATAAATTATCATAATTACTCGACCCATAAATGAGCCTGATCATGACCCACCCGATCCAACAAATCTATCTAAATGACTCGACTTGACAATGATCCAAACACGACTCGAATCCGAGCTAAAAATTGACCCGACTAACCCGACCCGAAGTCATGATCCGATATGACCCGATCAGACCAAACCCAATTTAAGCTCGGTATGAGCGACTCAATTACTACCTCTAAAATTAACCAACGCGATAATTCTTTTAGAAAATGTTTTATTGTTTTATACCCTTTGTAGACATTTAAATTTCTTACTATATTATATTTAAATTTATTTACTATTTTATATTAATAAAATAAGATGAGGCTAAGAAATTAATAAAGTGATTTAAAGATTAGAGTTCTTTTATTTAAATCTATATCACTTTAAATCAAATCTCTCCCTTCTTCCCCCAAAAAAAATTCAAGTTTTTTTTTTTTTTTTTTTGTTTTTGTAATTTTTTAATTGGAAAAAAAATGAAGGGTATTTTGGTACATTTACCTAACCCCACAATAATAGTAGTGGGCACCAAAGTAGTTTTGAGTGATTTGGAATGGTAGAGGAAACAGAAAGAAAAGTAAACTAAGGAAGTTGACATGAAATTATGAAACACAAAAAGACTAACTAAAATAACAACACAACACAACTCAACACAACTGATGCATTTCTTACTTGTTCTCCAGTCTTTTTCTCTCCCACAAATCTACATTTAATTCTAAATTTTCCATTTTTATAGCAACTAATTTCTACATTATTAACAATATTAGTTATAAAGATTTAATTTTGTTGTAATTAAGAATTTTTTAGTTTGACTTTTGGTGGGTAAAATGTCTTCTAAGACAAAGTAAGTACATTTTTTTTAGTTTTTGTTTCCTAGATCTGATGTGGGTTTCTCTTATTTTTTTCTTAATTTGTCATTTTTTTGTGATTTAATTGTTTATTTTTTGTATTTTTGATGTTATTTGATCATGTAAATTTGTAATGTACTATTTGTTAACAATTCTGATGATCAAGTTTTGATCTTTTTCTGGGTGTTACTGAATTTTTGTTGATTTAATTATGATTAACTGAATTATCAGATTATTTGTAGGCAGAAAAGGAAAGAAATGAAGAATTTTGTTGATTAATTACTGCATTTTCTTCTTAAATTGCCTAATTTTGTAATTTAATTGGTTAGTTTATTGTTCTCTTTTGTAAATTTTACTGTTTTCTGATCTTGTATTTCTGTAATGTAGCATCTGTTTACAATTCTGAAGATAAAGTTTTGATCTTTTTTTTGGGAATTACTGCGTTTTATTGATTAATAATGTTTAACTGAAATTCAGAAGAATCTGAAGACAGAAAAGGAAAGAAATCCAGGAATTTTGTTGATTAATTACTGCATTTTTCTGGTTGTTACACTGTTATTGCATTTACAATGTACTGTATCTGTTAATAAGATTGTGACTGGTTGATTATTTGAATAATTTTGATGAAATTGTGGAAACCCAATTCAGAATTCTGCATCATGAATTCAAATTTTGGTTTGGATCTACTTTCTGTTGACCATTTCCCAATTTGTTTTCATAACATGGGTACTACTCCCTCCGTTCTGTTGAATTCCATACGTTTGTTTGTTCGAAGGGAGTACTTGTTATATTAGTGGCATTGTTGTTTTGACAATTGTTTTTCGAGTTTTTATGTTGTGTGTATTTGTATGAATTTTAGTCTGATCTACAAGTGCAATGTTTGATGATGACATTGTTGAATTATGTGTAGAACTGGACTGTTTCAGACTCCTGTTAGCAAGCCTTCAACAATTACACCTAGAGGAAAATTAGTAAGCTCAGCATCACTCAAATCTGATGCTGATTCGCCTTCACCTAATCCACGGTTTTCGCTTGATCGGCCATCTCCAAAGACGGTTACTTCCAGGCCAGTCAGTCGGTCTTCATCCAGGGGTTCTACACCAGATGTATGTTGAACTGAACTGTTCTGCTGAACTTTTGCTTAGATTCGAGGTCATTATCACTTGATTATGTGTAATGTTGAGTGGTGGTTTTTTCCCATTGCCAGTAGAGCTGAATTCTTTTTAATCAAAATAAATTATTGAAATGGTTGCAGACTCACTGGATGCAAATCCCAAAGTAGAAACGGTATATTCCTGTTTGTATAGGATTAAGTTTGCGTTTATGGGATCCCTTACCTCGTCATTGGCAGGACTAAGGAGCCTTCGAGGCAGTTGGATAATGTCATTTCGTTTTAAGTAACTGGTTCAACCTTAAACGTAGCAACTTCCCGTTCATCTAGTGTAGCTTAGTACTTAGTAGGTGTCTAAATATTGTTCGTGGAGATCAACATGACTCTTATTCGTGAGAAGCTTACCTAAGATGGTTTGTGTTGGTCTCATTCGTGAGACTGTCTCATTCAAGACTCAGTGGTATTGATGATTTCTAATTTATATATTCGTGTTTGCTCTGAACAGAAAACACAACCACGGATAAATAAGCCATCAGAGTTACAGGCCCAGATACAAATTGCACAAGATGATTTGAAGAAAGCAAAAGAAAAACTGGTTTCAACTGAAAAAGAAAAGAGTCAAGCGCTTGCCGATTTGAAAGAGGCTAAAAACCTAGCTGATGAGGCCAACGAGAAACTCCACCAGGCGTTGCTTGCTCAAAAGCATGCCGAAGAGTCTCTGGAGATCGAAAAATCCCGGGCTGCAGCTGCTCAGAAGAAAGAGGATGATATGACAGGTTTTGTCAATGTTAATGAGGAGCTCCAGAGAGTTAAGCAAGAGCTAGCCATGGTTACTGAGACCAAGAACCAAGCTCTTGTTCATGCTGATGATGCCACCAAAATTGCTGAAATTCAGGCTGAGAAAGCCGAGTTCCTCTCTGCTGAGCTGGCGAAATTGAAGGGTGTGCTAGAGTCAAAGGCCGAGAATGAATCTTTCGAGAAAGGGCTGGTTTTGGAATTGAGAGATGAGCTTGAAAAGGCTAAGAACTTCGAGAAAGAGATTATTGAGAAGGAAAAAACTTATGAGAAGAATATCGTTGATTTGAAATCAGAATTGGAATCACTGAGAGAGGAGCTTGATAAGGCTAACAGATGTGGGCAGGATTTCATTGAAAAAGAGAAGTCTTATGAAAAGATTGTGTCGGAAATGACATCGGAATTAGCTTCACGAGAACAGGATCTTCAGAAGGCTCGGACTTGTGAGCTAGATTTTGTTGAGAAGGGAAAGTCTTATGAGAAGACCATTGAAGGACTTAAATCAGACTTGGATTCTTTTGCACAGGATCTTGAGAAGGAAAAGGCGGCCAAACAAGATTTGGTTGAGAGAGAGAAGACCCAGGACATTATCGTCATTGAACTGAAGTCGGAGATCGATTCTTTGAAACAAGAGCTTGAGAAGGGAAAGGCTCTTGAACAAGATATGGTTGATCGAGAGAAGTCTCGGGATATTATCGTCATGGAACTGAATTCAGAGATTGATTCTTTGAAACAAGAGCTTGAGAAGGGAAAGGCCTCTGAACAAGAGATGGTTGAGAGGGAGAAGTCTCGGGAAATTATCGTCAGTGAACTAAAGTCGGAGATTGATTCAGTAAAACAAGCGCTTGAGAATGCAAAGGCCTCTGAACAAGATTTGGTTGAGAGAGAGAAGTCTCGGGACGTTATCATCACTGAACTAAAGTCGGAGGTTGATTCTCTAAACCAAGAGCTTGAGAAGGCAAAGACCTCTGAACAAGATATGATTGAGAGAGAGAAGTCTCAAGACAGTATTGTCAGCGAACTAAAGTCGGAGATTGATTCTTTGAAACAAGATATTGAGAAGACAAAGGCTTCTGAAGAAGATATGGTTGAGAAAGTGAAGTCTCGGGACATTATCGTTGCTGAATTAACGTCGGAGATCGATTCCTTAAAGCAAGATCTTGAGAAGGCTAAGGTCTCTGAAGAAGAAATGGTTGATAGACAGAAGTCTAATGACATTACTGTCACTCAACTGAAGTCGGAGATCGATTCTTTACAACAAGAGCTTGAGAAGGCAAATGCCTCTCAACAAGTTGTGGTTGAGAGAGAAAAGTCTCAGGAGATCGCTATTATTGAATTAAAGTCGGAGATCGATTCATTAAACCAAGAGCTTGAGAAGGCAAAGGCCTCTGAAGAAGCTCTGATTGAAAGTGAGAAGTCTCGAGATATTATTCTCAGTGAACAGAAGTCTGAGATTGAGTCCTTAAAACAAGAGCTTGAAATGGCCAAAGAGTTCGAGGAAAAGGCGGTAGAGAAGGAGGCTTTCTATGAGCAGACTGTGATGAAGCTTAATGCAGAAACTGATTTGCTAAACCAAAAACTTGAGAAAGCCGAGAGTTTGGGGGAGGAGATGATTGAAAAAGAGAAGTTCAATGAAGAAATTATGAGAAATTTGGAAGCGGATGTGCATTCTCTAAAGCAAGAACTAGAAGTTGCTAAAAGCTTCAAGGAGAAGCTGGCTAAGAAAGAGGAGTCATATGAACAGCTGAATGTTGAGTTGGAAGCAGCGAGAATGGCTGAATCTTATGCTTTGAATTCACTGGATGAGTGGAAGAGGAGGGCTGAGGAGCTGAACTTCAAGGTGGAACAGACAACGAGTTTGGAGAGATCGACATCGGAATCGCTGGAGTCGGTTATGAAGCAATTAGAGGGAAATAGTGACTTGCTTCACGAGGCCGAATGCGAAGTTGCTGCTCTTAAAGAAAAGGTGTCCTTGTTAGAAATCTCACTTGTGAGACGAAAAGACGACATAGAGGCATTAGAATCTCGTCTCACGAAAGAAAATGAAGTGGCTGAATCCGTGAAATCTGAACTTGAGACCGTAAAGGAGGAGAAGGCCCGAGCTCTGGAGAATGAGAAGTTGGCTGCTGACAGTGTTCAGAATCTCCTAGAAGAAAAAAATAAACTTATAAATGAGGTGGAAACCTTGAAAGAAGAAGAGGAGAAGAGCAAGATGGCTATGGAGAGCTTGGCGAATGCTCTGCATGAAGTTTCGGCCGAAGCAAGGGAAATCAAAGAGAGATTGATTTCAAGTCAAGACGAGCACGATAACTTCGAGACTCAGATAGAACATCTCCAGCTGGTTGTAAAGGGAACTAGTGAAAAGTACGAGGCCATGCTTGAAGATTCAAAACGAGAGATTGATCATTTGACAAGCACGGTGGAAGAATCTAAATTAGGGTTTGATACCCAAATGGAAGATTTGAAGGTGGCTTTTAAGGCATCCAGTGACAAGTATGAGAGCATGCTCGATGAAGCAAAACACGAAATTGACCATCTCACTAACTCATTAGAAAAATCCAAGGTAGAAGAACTGGAGCTACTGAACTGCGTAAAGAGGTTGGAAGAAGAGAAGTCTTCTATGGAGAAAGAAATAATGAGGTTAGTGCATCTGCATAGGGAAGCCGAAGAAAGGGCTCGAACTGTGCAAGACGAAGGGTCTCAGTTGAAGAATTCAATTAGGGATGTCAGGTCAGAGGCAGGTTCTTTAAAGGAAGCACTTGAAGAAGCCGAGGCTGATTGCTTGAAATTGAAAGACAATTTACGTGACAAAGAAACTGAACTTCTGAATATAAGGAGAGAAAATGAGGAGTTGCGTGCAGCAGAAGATGCTAATGTTTGGAAAATTGATGAACTTTCCAAATTGCTCGAAGAAGCCAAAACCCGTCATGAAAACAACGAGAATGGAGACATTTCCGACACTGAAAAAGAGTACGACTTGCTTCCAAAAGTGGTAGAGTTTTCTGAGCAAAATGGACATTGGGGAGAGCACAAGTCTCAGGAAAAGGAGACGGTAGAAGAGGGATTATATCCTGAGGAAGTTAACGGGAAACCACCTAGGACACCTGAGAATAAAGAGAAGTTGAAAGATGAAACTCCGGAATCTGAAGCCAAAATGTGGGAAAGTTATAAAGTTGATAGGGATTATTCAACTGAGATGGATACAGAACAGGGTTCATTCGACGACGAAGCTGAATCCAAGGCAGAAAACGGCGAGAGCCTAGATCCGAATGACCAAATGTCTGAAAACGGATCGAGCGCTGAGTCAAAATTGCAGAAGAAGAAAAAGCCACTGTACAGGAAATTTGGAAATCTACTCAAGAAAGGGATTAGCAACCCAAAGTAGATGGTAAAAGGCATGATGTATTGATATCAACAACTGAGTCAAGCCTCAATAGGCAATGCCGGAACAAGTCTCAAACCGAGATTTAGTACCATGGTTAGAACCACTGCAATGCCGCGGAAACAGGAGAGTAATTGTTCCACAGGCTTCTTTTAAATTAGTAAGCACAAAGTTTGTATCAAGTTTAGATTCCTTATTCCTTCATTCAGAACTGAACCTCAAACTTGTGATGTTTTTCTTTACTTTTAAAAGGGTTTATAAATGTATTTCAATCAATATGTTTATCTCTTGTCAAGTGATTGCACTTCAGAGGAGAAAATCGGTTTCATCACTTGACGTCATAGGAGAAAATCGGCTTCATAAGTCCAAAAGAAATTTCATCTCGAACTTTAACCAGTGATAAAAACCAGTATTTCAACACACCCATTTCCATTTCACTCTCGTCCAACCACCACAAGCCAACCTCTATAAGCACGAGCCCATGCTGGATGAAAAACATCGTCACAAATCAGCCAGCCTGGACGACCAATAATAAGCTTCACCTTCAGCGATCTCTCACATCCTCCTCTTATTTTCACCTCTATTTTAATCAGGTGTGAGAGCCGTCTTAATTAACGAATAGCAATTGGATTCTAGTTTTAGCCTAACACAATGGTCATGACTCATGTGATTCATGTGCTTGGACAAGTTAGGGCTATCTTTGTACATGGGCTTCTTCTGATCCACTTCTCATTCTATTGGGCTGTACCAGATACGAATTCGACATGGAGTTAGAAGGTTAGGGTTAAAACGTTGTGATCCATTTAACTAATTGGGTTGATATGGACATGACACGAAATTTAAATGGATCAGGTTAGGGTTGAGCTTTTTTGACACGAATAACCCATTAATCTAAAAGTGTCATAATATATTTGGGTGGAGTCAATAATTCAACCAAACAACTTTAAAATAAGTACTTTCATTCATCATTTTTAGGACAGTAGAGCTATATAGCATAGTTTATTTTATTAGTTTATTCCGTTAAACGGGTTAAATGAGTTAAAAATGACATGCTTAAAGATAAATGGGTTAAACAAGTCGGGGTTGAGTTATAGAAAAATTAAATGCATTGGGTTAGGGTCAAGACAAATGACCTGTTTATGTAAATGGGTCGGGTTAGGATTAGGGTAGTAGTGACCCGTTTAAAGTTGACACGAACACGACACGCGTTTTTAGCCAAGTCTACTTTCAGCCATATGTGACTAATGAAAGTAAGATGGCGCCATCCAAATGGTATTCAATTTCGGTATCAACCTTTCACGTGTAATATATAAGTGACCACTAAAATGCTGAGTTTACATAATAGCATGTAAAAGGGTGATGTCGAAATTGAATATCACTCGATAACGCCCTATCGTTAGCCATCTTAGTTTTAGATTGGCAAACACATTAATACATCATGATATAACAATAAATGATAGAAACATTAATAAAAAAAAAAAAAAAAAAAAAGTAACTTATTATTGTTGAAAGTAAATTGAAACATACAACTAGCTTAATTAAAACATAAAATTGAAATTAACAACACACTTGAAAGCAATTAAATGAAACTTAAATTTGTTACATAGCATCATGAGCAATCAACCTTGTTCTATGGAAATTAGTTGGGCAGATTGACTGCTCATGATGGTATATATATTTGTTTCATTTTAAAGCTCAAGTGTGCCGTGCGTGGCTCTCGGAGCCGCCGGCGGTTCAGAATTCTACTGTCGTCTACGGTCTACGGTCTACCGGAAACCGTCTCCGAAGGCTGGAGCCCAATAATCAGCTCCATTGTCACTCCCTACGTGCATTGTGCATGATATTGGGACTAGGCATAACCCCTTACTCCTTAAGTCCTTTGCTTCTTCATGTAAATCCTATAAAATAAAATTAATCGAGAAAATTAAGTAAGGTAAATTAAATTCAATATACAAACTAGTAAAAAACTTATTTAAGATCGAAAATAAATTTTGAGGAAAAACTTTCATCTCGCTTATTATTTTAGTATATAGGAGATTATGCTACCCTGACCTTCAATTAGATTGTCAAATTCTAAACAATTGAACCACTTGCATTTGTTTGTGTATTAAGTACTAAAGAAGTATTATATTCTACAAAAGAGATATTATTTTTACATATATTTAAAATTTAAATTTTTTTATAGAAAATATTATTTTTTTGAAAAAATATAGCAATAGGACCAATTATTTTTTCATTCTTTTACTTGTTAAATAACTAATTTAGGAAAAAAAAAACTTTAAAATATAAAAATGTTATCTTAAACGCGCGTAAATAACACGTTAAAAAATTTTAGTGCTCCCAAACATTAAATTCCTAGGTCCGTCATTGCTTACATGCATAGAAGTGCGGAACATAATACTACCATTTCATAAGGAGAAAAAAGATTACGCATCTGAGGTAGTATCTCAGACCTTTTAATTTTTGAGCATATACACATTGTTTCTGAGCATATTAGTATTTTCAAATATAGTTTTTGAGTAATATTATATTTTTTTTTAGTTTAATGTCTTAAATAAATGTACTCAAAAACTTAATAATACAAACTCATGATATTTAAAATAAAACTCAAAAACTTTAATATAAAACTCAGAAAATAGATATTAAGAGGTACTACCTCAGATATATAATCCATGAACTGTTTCATAAGGGTCATGCTATATTATTAATTTATTATATTAATGTAATAATATTATTATTACGTGAGAATGGTATATTACTAAGTTCATTATTCGACTAAACTTTTTTTTTTTAATAAAAGAATATAAATTATGCATGCATGACAAATATTTTTGTGAATTATTTTATTAGATACTTCATGACATTATTTCACTATAGAATTCAACATAACAATAATCTTTCGAAAATAAAGGAGAAAAAAAGTTCAAAAGACAATGAATAATTGAATATTTACCTCAACAGGACCTCCTTTTCTCTTCAAGCTGTTCTCATTTAAGAGCTGTAATCATAAAATTAAAGCATAATATGAACATTAATATCATCATAAAATTCTTATTTAAGAAGGAAATAATCCGTCTTAACCATAAAACGAGTCAATTAAACATGATAGATTAAACAAAAGCATAATATATTTACGGACTAACAAAAAAACTTGTCTTATCTATCCAAGTGTGATATAGGGTTCTATTTGAGTCGTTAAATATAATATAATATAGTAGAGAACATCATTGATCATCCCCCTTACTACTAAGAGGATAAAAATTCTCTTAATTTTCCCTCCAAAAAGCATCTAGCTAAATAAGGTAATAAGTAAATTTTCATTCATTGCATTATTATTATTATCTTTTCAATGAATATATGCTTATAATTAA
>VHZZ01000007.1:753314-769646 GCA_009801015.1 Silene noctiflora
AAAAAAAAAAAAAAATAAATGACTCGGCTTTTATACTATTTAGATTATTAAATGTAAATGAGTATAATTATATCGAGATTAGTACCATCTGGTGGTGACCATTCCATTATCTTAAATCGAATATAGTTATGTCGAAAAAAAAAAAGATAATATCTAGTATAGCATGTTATCTTGTTATACATGGATGGATGGGAATTGAGAAGACAAACATATAGGTTGGTGAAAAAAGAGAGAATAAAAAAGCTTGGAAGAAATAGACATAAAGAGAAAGACAACAAGGGTTACACATAGTAGGTGTATTATGTATTGTTTTTCTTGTGAAATTGAAAGATTTGTGTTTTTGTAGTTGTGCTTTTGTGAGATTGAAAGATTTGTAGAGTAATGATGGTGATATATATACAAGAATAATTAAACTTATGTAATTAGATTAGATTGTAATTTGTTTAACAGTTGATCTTGCTTGTGACTGTTACCTTGAAAGT
Source organism: Silene noctiflora (assembly GCA_009801015.1). Classification (NCBI taxonomy): domain Eukaryota; kingdom Viridiplantae; phylum Streptophyta; class Magnoliopsida; order Caryophyllales; family Caryophyllaceae; genus Silene; species Silene noctiflora. The sequence continues at coordinate 753,797 of VHZZ01000007.1, forward strand.
TGACTGACTTGGTGAAGCTTGAACCTTTGCTTTCTTTTGTACCCCACCTGTGGTACACTACACATATAATCGACACAAATTCTTATTAAAAACGAGTCAAATAGAATAGTATAAATAAGATAAAAACAGAATGTATAGGAACAACCAATATATTTATCTTATATAGTTATATGCTTAAATGTGATGATACTTGATTTTTTTTATTGTTAAGATAAATATCCCGCCTTAAGAGAGACTGACGGTATAATACAAATGGTCGGGATTAATAACCACCGATTCTTGTTTATACGGTCTTAATACTTGAGACGGCTTCTGCACTGACTAAAATCGAGATGGAAATAAAAAGAAATTGTGAAAGGTTATAAGTTAAGACGGTCTTAAGTAAAATCAACTGAATAACTAATTATATATTATTTCAATATTAAGGTGATTAATTAATTCATATCATATTCTAATTCTAATACTTGAGAAGTAAATTTGATGATTTCCATATAAAATAAAAACAAAAATGAGTTTTTGAGCATTAATTCATCACCCTAAACTATTGCCTCTCAATCATCAATTATAAGAATATTAGGAAAAGATTATCATAATTCATTATACATTTTTAATTATTTTTGGATAGCAATAGCAAGACATAACAACAAACAAAATTGGAATTTTTTCACATATATGCAAATAAGATTGGAAGTTTTATGTTTTTTTATATTTACTAAATATGATCCTTCACCTCATCATAGATAGATGGGAGTGTTTCATACACATGCAAATATTAACTAGCTTAACTGGTAAAGTCACTGGTTTATACTGCTTATGATGAAGTTATCGCGACAATTTTACACGAAAACTTCTAAGAAAAGAAGAGTTCTTACCTCAGAAGAGTGATCTTGGAAATGAAGAGGATTATTAAGCTTAGGGTGAAGATTATCATTAGCACATTTTGAAGAGAAATCCAACATGTTGGTGTTGTTAATAGCAGTAGTAGTAACACAAGACTGAGGAGAGGAAGCTTGAATAATATTACTAATTTGTTGAGATGACCAATTTGCTCCTACCTGAAATTCTTCATTATTATTATTATTATTATTATTATTATGAGTAATATAAACATTATTATTCGTGTTATTGTTATTATTATTGTTATTATTATTGGTGTTAATATAACTATTTACTGAGGTCTCTTGCTTCACATGATCTACAAGAGTATTATGATGATGTTGAAGCAATAGTTGTTCTTCCCAATTCTCCATCCTTTTTGCTTCTTCACCCATTAATAATCCACCTCTGCATATGCAAATTCAACCCATTAAAAAAAAGGGAAAATACTGGTGTAAGGCGGTTTTATAAAAATTAGAAAAAAATGAAATTAATTTTTTTTTTAGAAAAATATAGATTGATTTGGCTAATTTATCAAGGAAATTAAATCAACTTTAAATTGATGATTAAGGAATATACAAAAAAAAAAGTAGATCAATTTAGTATTTAAATAAAACAAAATGATTGCTAAGGAAGGGAAAGTGAGAAACTATACAAGAATTGATTGACATGGATAGCTAATTAATCATAAAACTAAATCTTTTCTCTATAATGAAATAGAAGAATTGAAAATAGTAAAAATAATTATATTATTTTTTTGAACATTTTTTTTTTATTTTTATTACATATATTTAGTTTATTACATGATGAGTTCATAGCATTTAAAAAAAAAAACCTAAATATATAAGATATAATAACCAAATAAGAAATTCTACAAGAAATAATGGCTCCAAACTTATGGAGTAATGGATAGTATTCCAAAAAAATGATGTACAAATGCTACAAAAATATTTCATCTTGGAAAAAAAATTACTGAATGAAAACGAGTAATCCTGACTCCGCCACTAAAAGGAATTAGATCGAAACTAATAGAGGGAAAGAAATTATACAAGAGAAGTTGGCTCCAAGACCCATGAAATGGAAGATTTTGTTGATGATCATCATCTAATAACCAAGATGAGGAAGTGGAAGACATATTCATACTATGTTGATGAGTTTGCATAAGGTTATTATTATCATTAAAACTATGATTATTATGAGTTATAATAACATCATTATTATTATTATTATTATTATTATTATTATTATTATTATTATTATTATTATTATTACTATAAGGAGGTGGAGCCAAGAAGTTGTTGGTAATTATACTTGAAGAAGAGGAAGAAGGTGATGATGATGATATAAAAGGTGGCTTAATTAAATTGTTTATATTCCATAAACTTGGATTAAAGGATGCAATCATTTGTTGAACCGGAGAATTATTTTGTAAAACTCCTTTATTCATCTTCTATGATCTCTTGTTTTTAAGGTAGGTTTTTTGGTTGAAATGCCAAAGGAAGGCTTTTGTATGTAGGAGCTTTTTAAGGGGGATTGCTTTGGTTTTACTTATCTAGTGTAAGGCCTCTAGATATAGAAGCAAAAGCCAAAGGCATGTGGAAGTTTTGATTCATGAGTTTCAATGTCTTTCTACATTTTTTTTGTATTGTATAAGTAGTCTTTCTTCAGCGAGTTCCCTTATGACGGGTATATCTGTTACAAGCTTGCTATGAGTTATGTACTATTTATGTTTGTAGATAAGACAAAACAGATTACTACTCCCTAAGTACTCTGTTTTTGTCTTATCGATCTACCCCATATGGATAAATAATAAACCTGTTGGGGCTTGCGATAGATGTGCCAGTCAGAAGTGAGAATTTGTAAAAATATTTCTCTCCCTTTAATTTTTTTTTTTTTTATTTTTTTTTAAGTTCGGTTTTGTAAAAGGTTATGTGAGGGATCAAGGAAATAATTAAAAATTGATTGATTAATACATGTTAGAATTTATATTTATTTTAGGGCAGAGGTCGGGATGTGAAGTTAAATATAAATTTTGTGAGGTCGGAATGTGAAGTTAAATAATTAGCAAATTAGGAATGAACTTCAATAACACAATTTGGCATTTCGATAATCATAAGTTTATATTCGTTTTTATTTCAAATGAAATAGTAGATTGATTGGTCAATCTACTATTTTAGCCGAAATCTACTAAGTTCACGTAATATATTGTTTACCAAACAATGCCTTAATATTGACCATCCATGAATTTGATTTGAGGTTTTAGTTTCTTATAACTTCAAATATTATTCTCATGTTCCTCTAATTTGGGAATATAATAACTTGGTTATAATCTTTTAACCACAACTCAACTAATATTAGGTTTCCTCGTTCTCTCTTGTAAATCCTCAATTCCTCGTACATCTGAAATAAGATTTTTCATTTTCAATATTTTTCAATCAAAATAAGTTTTGTATTATTTTTTAGGATATTCGAAATCCAAGATGCGATGACAAACTATTCCCTTTGATTTGGCTTATAATGTGAGTATCTCAAATAGATAATACTAATTATAAGTCAAAGATTAATAGCGCAAGTCAACACAAATTAAAGATATGTCACAAGTAAGCACATTGGTCATTTGATTTAGTGGTTAAGATTTAAGGTATTGTGAATTGTGATAATAGGTCACGAGTTTGAATTCTCCTTCCTAATATATTGTATTGGCTTTTGCTTTATTTGACACCAAAAAAAACATTGGTGAAAGAGAGAAAAATAATCCACTTTATAAAACAACAACTAACTGCTACTCAATCCACCGATACTATAATACTCCACTGGTTTGGACCAGGACCGTAATCGGCAAAAATTACGGACCAGAACCGGGCCGGATTGTAAAAATTATGGACCAGGACTGGACAGGAAAAATTCCTGTCCAAGACCGGGCCGGTTGGACCGGAATTTGAAATAATATGCCCACTTTTTCAAATTCTGGTCCATTGGACCGTATCGGACCGGATTAAAATATATTTTCAAGGAAAAAAAAACATAAAATCCGGTCTTTCCAGTCTAATCCGGTCCGGACCGGAAAAACCGGTCCCGATCCCGAACCGGAGACCGGACCATATTGTTTAATTTCAGTTATGGTCCGGTAAATTCCGGTCCGGACAGGATTTTGCCCACCCCTACAGTCTTGGGAAGGTTCCGGGGATACGCATGAGTAAGAATAAAATGCACTGGAAATGACTCGTGTTGATCTGATCTATGGGCCATGAACAGAGTCTGACAAGCTACCATGGGTGACCGCTCCTAATTTTAGGTTTGGACCGAAATGTTACAGATACATATTCAATTAATTGGTTTTGGAATGAAACATTATTAGTACAATACTCTCTCACTAGCCAATGATGAAATTTAACCATTATAGTCATCACTATGTGAAGTAGGGTAAGTGGTTGAAAAATTGGTACCCGGCTTAGATTTAATTAATACATACTTATATATGTGAGCTTGAATTTGAAATCTTAATATCATCATAATTTAAAGTGATAGTCATCAATAATTTTAACCAACTCTTCTTTATCTTGTAAGTTTAATTAGATTATGATTTGCTTTATTTCTTTCTCCTTTTGGCTTTGGCTTTATCACAAAGTGGATTAGAAAGAAAGTGGTAGGAAGAGAGTTCCTCTTTAAATAGTATACCAAAATAAACGACAGAAATTAATGGAGAAGTACAACATTACAAAAACCACAAAATGGAAGAAGCTTTGGATACTTAGAATATAGTTAGAGACATGCTAATTAGCATCTAATCATCTAAATTAGACGTCTCTTTTTCTTGTATAGCCCTCGATTTTAGGGACTCATAACTTAGGCTCTGTTTGGTAAAACTACCTGAAAAGGTAGCTGAAACCTGAAAAGTTAGCTGGAAACTAAAAAGGTAACTGAAACGTGAAAAGGTAACTGATAAGGTAGCTGAAAATTATGAATTGATAAGGTAGCTGATTATATAAAAAAATGTTTGGCAAACTAACTGAAAAGKTAACTGATTTTGATGAAATGACGTAAAAGRATATRACAATTATTTAATAGTATAGATTTAAGGGGTGAAAAGGGAAAATCAAATCAAATCAGGTACCTGAAATCTCAAATGCTACTCTAGGTAGCATTTCATTTCAGGTAGCTTATTTGGTTAAATAAGCTACTTGCCAAACGCTGACAAACAAATAAGGTACCTGAAATTTTGGTCAAATAAGCTACTTTGACCAAATCAAGTACCTGAAATGCCTTGCCAAACAGAGCCTTAATCAGTTCGAGTTTTACAGTTAAGTATTTCATCCCCTATATATTAAAAGATTAACAAAATTAAAAATTTTCTGCCTAAGTTTTGCGCCAAAGACACATTCTACTATCTATTTTTAGTCATATTCTTTACCATATATAAGAAATCTCAAAAGTTTCCTCAAAACTCCATTTACTTAAATAAGGAAAAATTTTCAATCCAAACTTTATTTACTTAAATAAGAAAACAAATGAACATTAAACTATTAATTTTTCGTTAAAATATAACTTTTCATCAAATTAAAACAATTTTTAATTAAAATAAAAGTCTAAATACAATTTGTTAAACTTTGTAGAGAATGATTTGAGGCATGTTACTTGCTCTCTATAGAACAAAAACATAATCTGAGATTAATTTGATTCATGGAAAGAAAAAAGCATTAAAACAAGTTGAGAAGTCTATAAAATTAAATTATTACTTTTGTGATTAAAAAAATAATTAATATATAAATTTCACGATATTACTCAATTTTTTTGATTAATTTTATAGTTCATTTTTTTTTTACATATCAAAATATAATGACGTGAAATATAAAAAATTAAGAAGGTGTAATTTAGCATGAATAACTAATATAAAAATAAAAACTCTATAAATACCGCGCATTCATTGTGCGGGATCTATACTAGTATCCTAATCATTTATTTATTTATTTTTATTAAAATATCTCTCACAAAGAATAAAAAAGTATACAAGTAACTGGACAAATAGAACAATAATTAAATTTGTGGATAATTCAGTTATTACGTGATTAATAATAGTATCAATGTACCATTAATCTTATTCATATAATTCGTATTTAGTTTTGGTACCGAGAAGTTGTATAATTATACTTTGAACAATATTACATAAAAACAGACATATGTGATACATTTTTAAATGTTAATTATAAGAATATTTATATTAACAAGAAATTGCTAAATCTTTCTAAAATCAGGTTTAGAACATTATGAAAACTATTAAAAATTATTACATGCTAAACTTATGACCTAAAAATTATTGGTTTTATCAAGCGAAGCTTAATTGCCATGAAAAAGGTGTTATTAATTCTCAATTTTAGTTCTTTCAGATTTTTGATTGAAATTGTCGAAATTAAAACCAAAAAATAAATAAAATGGAACTTAATTTAACTTAAATAAAATAAAATAAAAACTCTTATATAAATCAGTTTTACACAATCATTATTACTACAATGTCATACTTAATTACCCCCACTGAAATAACTTCCATCAACTATGCATTGACTTATTTTGTTTGCAGTAGGTCTCATGAGAGACCGTATCCCACTAATTTAGTGAGAGACATAATAGGGAAACAGAAAATTCAGTGGGTCCCTCACCCCATCATGTGAGAGGTCTCTCAATAACGATATTGAGAGACCGTCTCTCCGAAGTTTTTGTGTTTTGTAAAAGACTTACTCGGAATAAACCTATTAAGCAAATCAATAATGCAACTAGAGCGAGTGCACCTACAAAACACAAATAGGATTATACATCCAGATGTATATGAGCATCGTACATCCAACACAAATTAAATTGAGCTTATATGCAATTTTTCTAATCTTTTAAAAATTTTGATTCACAATTTAATTTTTTAGAAATTAAAATTAAAATCTTATTGAGTTTATATGTATTATTTTTGAGTTTTAATATAATATTTTAAGTTAATTTTTTTTTTTTTTTTTTGTAAGAAATTCAGATTCTTTTCAATAAAACCCGTAAAATGTACATATAAGCTCAAATTCTTTGCTATAAAGCTTCAAATCTATACTATCAGATATATACAACTAGTTGTATAATCCACTAATTGTCGTAAAGCTTATAAAAAGTTTAGAACTTTTGCATATACCAGTATATCATGATTTAAATGTGAAAAAATTCATGCATGGGTATAAAGTATAAACTATAAATGAGTAGATTCGATAATACAAAAAAGGAAGACAAAGTATGAACATATGAAGGTGACTCGAGAGAAAGAGTGGCTTAAAAGAGAAAAGACTATAAATACCACTTTCCAAGATAGTCAAATATTATTACTCTATCTTTATTTATTTTAGCCCTTTATACGACAACAAAATGATTCAATTTTCGAGAAAAATGTTGTCTTTTTTCTTGTTTCACAAATACCACAATTCATGGACTATACCACCAGATGTACCAGTTGTACGGTGTAGAATACGAGATTTGTAATAAAGTATTCGAGTTTTATTTAAAAGAATATGAGCTTTATTAGAAAGTATTTGAACTCATCCATTTACACAATAAAACTATAAACTCTCAATTAGCTCAAAAAAAATACATATAAGCTCAAATACTTATACCTTGGTTGTACAATGCTTATATACAACTGGATGTATAATCCTATTTGTGCAAATACCATTATTTAGATAGGACACTCCAACTCTCTCTTCCGAACAAATTATAATGTAAGACGATCGAACACTATAAGACAGTTTATTTTTATAAAAAAGGCTATTTATTTATTATAAGAGTTTTTTTGTCAAAAACTACCTTATATTTACCTCATTTTCATAAATATTACCTAAAGTTTTTAATTTTGCGATAAACTACCTAATATTTTTTAACTTTTGTAGAACACTACCAAATTGAAATTTCCGATCAAATTAGACAAAATTCTAACTCGAAAACATTATTTTTGGCATATTATTATTATACACACTATTTACTATATACTTAACCACCGCCAACTGTTTTGATTAACTACTAACTTAGTTACTTCAATTTTTTTACTACAGTTTTGACTAGTTTGATTGAGATTGTGGCTAATTTGGACGAAGTATGACTAATTAAATTGGCATTTTGATTTGTTTGTTGGAAATTTAGTTAATTTGGCAAAAACATTGTCGAATTTGCTCATTAATTTTAATTTGGTAGTGTTCGACAAAAGATATAAAATATTAGGTAATGTCTAGCAAAATTAAAAACTTTAGRTAGTATTTATGAAAATGAGGTAAATATTAGGTAGTTTTTGACAAAAAAACTCTTATTATAATAAAAGGTTATTTTCTTACGTAATGAGATCTCACGATGTAAGTGGTCTTATGCAATAACTAATCCTTATGTTATATAAAAATACCACATATAATAACAAATACAGAGTATTAATTTTATTTTTGTTTTGTTGTGAGATGTCCTTGGAAATATCATTATAAAATAGTTTGTATTAAATAGAAGTAGAAGATATAGAATAATATTAATCTTCTACATGCCTTAGATTGGAATAATAAAATCTTTATTATACGACGACAAGATGAGAGCTTGTATTAATATAAATACCGACAGATAAATGTGAATAAAAAACAACTTGAGAATTTATATTAAATGTTTAACACGGTATCAGACCTCGAACGTTTAGGTTATTTCCTAAGCTACATTGCTAAACGTAAAAGCTAATCGTCCATTCTTATTTAAGATTATCTTAGTTTAATACATTTCTCACAATCGATTAAATGAACATACATAAAAGAAGGTTGTGAAATATCATATATTAAAACGGTGTTAAGTAAAACCTAATTATGTATCTTAATGTAGAACTCATGAGCACTTAGATTAACCAGAGGTCTCGTGCTCAAGCCCTGAGAACGCAACAGTGTTGAAAATCATGAGGGAGAGCTTTACCGCCCTAGGGTCCTACCCGGCTCAAATCCGGATTAAACCGGAGGGTTTACGTCCAAAAAAATGTATGTTATGTAGAGAAACTAATTGAATAAACAAGTACAAAATTATTCTCCTCGTATTTAGCTTATGGTTGATTCTACCAAGACGACATATATTCCTTTGGAAAGAATTTGGTATAATCGACATTAATTATTTAGCAAACAAACAAAATTGCCTTAAATCTCGAGCATCTCACACCCCAATTAAAATACTCCATTAAATTAAATTAAATACTAATATTCTCAAATATTTAATAAATTAACGAGGCAAAAGGAGATTAAATTTTGGAGAATAATAATTAGAATTAGAATTAGAATTAGAATAATAATAAAAAATAAAATAATGAGTATGGTCGTACTGCCAAAATCTTTGTCGGGGGCGCCATGTCTTTTCATAACAAACTTTAATAAATTTCTTCGCACACTATACTCTCTCTTTTGGCACTTTCTAAAACACAAACCCTATTCTCTTGTCTTCTTTTCAACCCTTTTTATTCTTCCATCTTTTTTTTTTTTTTTTTTTTTTTTTTTTTTTTTTTTTTTTTTTTTTGTGAATTATTAATCAATATGTCCCCAACATTTGCTTAATTCATGAGTTGGAGTATAAACCAGAGGCGAGGCCAGGATTTCGATTTCGGTGTAGCAAAATATATACTCAAGGTAAAGTGTATAAATAATTAGTCTGAAAGCAGTAAATATTGGTGTAGCAAATTACGAAATTCTAACCGAATTTTTTGCTTCTGGTGTAGCAGCGCCTATAGAGGCCTCGTCGCTGGTATAAACGATAAGGGGGTTGAGTTCTTAGTCAATGACTTCGTATGTGTATATAATACTCAATCATCGAGCTAAGGGCAGCTGAATGATAATTTTACACATAAATATGAAAATTCAACAGCATCTGGTGATAATTTTACACTGAAATATCAAAATTTAGCGAGAGTTGATCCCCTCCCAACATAACTAAGATCTCCCAAGCTCCCACTGTATATGACAATAATTCATCAATATATATGTTCCAAATGGGTATTTATCACAGCTAGGAAGTTGTGGAATTATTTTTTATCATTTTAATGTGTTTTTTTTTTTTTAAAATATTACACTTTCAAGTCTTTGTAGTAACAATTTGTCTCAAATGAGTCCATATCATTATCATTTTTATTTATTTTTCTATTTTCAGACTTCAAGTTCAATAGTACGTAACTCGTCAGTACAATAGTACGTAACTCGTCAGTACAATAGTACCTCCTATATTTTAACATCGATCATAAACCCTGATTCAAAAACGAGAATAGTATCCGTACGGTATTATATTCCGCTCCGATTCGATCAAAAATGGGATTATTTCGACCTTATTGGCCGATATTGGCGTCAACAAGCATGGCAATCAATATCACGTACCTGCCGACGACCGTCCTATACATTTAACTAAGAAAGTGATTGAAAATGCAAACATTCTCTGATTCTAAACTTGTCGTTTACCAGAATATTAACCCATTAAACGACGTGTACGTATATTATTCATATTTCAACATCGTATTCCTCATATATACCATGATCCATGCCCTTCAAATGTCCCTAACAACTTAGGGAATGTATGTTTGAATTGTCATAACTCGTAGTTTTTGTTTTTATATTTTACTGCTTTAATTGCTACAACAAATAATAAAATCATGTTTGTTTATTATATACTAGTATAGTTTCCGTGCAAATGCACGGTATTTTAGATATAGATATTTGAGAATTTTACAATTAATCAAACTAATGCAATTTACCTCCATTTTGAAAAAATGTAGAAAATTTGCATATATAATTACAAGGAAATATTTTATTAGCCTCAGTAAAAGTTAAAACAATAATTGATGTTATAAAATTAGTTAGGACATAAATATTGTTTAATTGTAAATATAGATAGTCAATATTAACTAATTAGGAAATAAATATTGTCTAGCAGAATATCGCTTGGGTGGAAAATTTGAGCGGGAGAATTTAGAGATGTGTTAATCTTTCAGTATATAGGGGATGTCTATCAGATAAGAGCTACATTTTTGAGGTAGTTTGTCAAACAACTTTAATAATATTAGCTCCTAACATTCAGCTAGTTTTTTAGGCTTTTAGTTAACTTTCCGGTTTCAGCTAATTTTATAAAACATAATCGTCCTCTAAAACAACTTACTTGTATATATTAAAAGAAACAAATAAAGCTATTATTAACTACGTTTTCAAATCAAGAAGAGTGCGGTTAAATTACCATAATCGATTTTATTTTAATCAAGAAAAGTACTTAATCATCATAATGTTACTATCCGATGTGACACAAATTCGAACTACATTAATGGGATAAAACAAAACTCTACAATATATATTAAGATCAAGATGTGAGATCGTCTTCACGAATTTATTTAATTTATTTATTAAGGTTATAAAAAAGTTTTATGATGTAGGTGGTTGGGTGGTGGTGTGCCACCATTTTTGTGGTTGACAAGTAAGAATTACTTTGGGGTGCTTGAACAATTTTTCACGGGTATGTCGATGTTACAACTCACTCAATTACTGCCACTAATTCATATACTTGCATCTTTCATTTTATAACGATATACTATCTCCGCCGATTATTTGTTGTCTTTTGGTTTTGGCACAAAGACCAAGGAAAAATGAGAGAGTCAATTATAAAATGACAAGTGGACTAAATTGAATGTAAAAGATCAAATTACTCATCAAATGCAATCCTAAAATAGAAAGGACAACAATTGGTTGAAACACTCCAAAATGGAAAAGGACAACAAATGACTTAGACGTTGGGAGTAATTGTTATCATTTCATGTATACTTTACATTAACAATCTTTTATCTCCCTTTAGTTAGTGGCGGAGCCATGAATTCACTTTAACAGGCCGGGGGTAAGAGGGTAATGTTCTAAGAGAAACTCGAAACTTTGAAATTTTCGATCGTCGGCAGGGGCAAGCGTCATGCTACCCTAACTCCACCATTGCCTCTAGTTACTTGGCTTATGGCAACGACATGCATCATGCATAGGTCAACCACCTTTTTAGGGGATAAAAAGCTCGAAATATAAAAAGTATATATAGCACCAGGTCATTTTATCCTTATAAGATTGCTCTTGGTAAACTCTACTAGACATATGTAGATTTTATATGTAAAAATACCGAGGTTTTAAATTAATGATTGAAGTAAAGATGTCTACATAAAATTAATTCATATGTTCGGGGTTCATACCTGAGACAGCTGGTTAAATTAAAACTAATTACTTTAGTCATGTTGTAAGATTGTCTTATATGTACAAGGTCATTGGCCATATACAATTGGATAATGTATATATAACGTCCAAGTATTATCATCATCATCCTAACAATAGAAATTTTAGTTTGAATTATTGAGAACTATTTGCTTAATTAATGACCTAGATTAATCATTGACTAAAAAAAAATTCTTACAAATCTTGGTATAAGAACAATATATACATAAGCTCGAAAGTTCTGAATAATTGGAGTACAATCCGGTTAGCTATCACGTATTTTTTAATTTGACTTTTTTTACGGAGTAATTCTTATGTCATAAATTCTTATGGAAATTTTTCGAACATACAATGAGATGGATTGATACTCCGTATTAATTAACCTAACTAGTTTTATACCCGTGCACAAAATGCACGGGTTCCTTTTTCAATTATGTTATTGTTTTATATGTCAGTTGATCCTTTTATACTTACATGTAATGTTTTTTTTATTAATATTTGAACAATACGTTGTATAGCAACGACATACAATGTTAAAGTTTCCAAGTTGTGCAGATATAATTCCACGAGATTAATTGTCCAATTGTTATACTAAGTAAAAGGGTATTCAAAARTCTTGTTATAATGAATRTAAATAACATAAATGTATTAGAAATACTCGAGATTTCTTTGTATAAAATTTCTACGTTGGTTATTCGATAATAAATTTAAATTATAATATATTACATATGATTAAAATATAATGTCACGTCATAATTGTATGATTAATCTTTTTTATAATTATGTTTGTAAAAGATTAAATTAATAAAAACGAAGGCCAATTAATATAAAGTTAAAGGTCTAACAACGTAACTAAATTAATCTAAATACCAACCAAATCAAACTTTTTTATTTTTAATTGTGGAAATAGAAATTAAATCTCCTGAAAAAGGAACCCGCATTGGGTTAAAAAGTTCATTTTTATGTACATGTTTTTTTTGTTCATTTGTAAATTAGTGTTTTTAATTGCTTAATTTAGTATTATTGAACATAAAGAAAATTGGTATTGATATTGTATATGCCAAGTTTTAAGAAACAAATTTGATCAAGAAATATAAAGCAAAAGAGAGAGAAGTAATTAAATAAAACAATAAACATGGAGGTCCTACAAAATAAACTTATTTCAATTTCTGAAATTAAAGGACCAATAAAATCYCTTTAAAAAACCTAGCTTTTATACTATGTAGATTATATATAGATTATTACCGAATTACAAACATAATAACATATTTACGTTTGCGAGAGACTTAATTCCTTATTTCGATCATTGTCAAAGCTATTATAACTTTTAAATTACTATTTTTAATGATATTTAAAGTCTCTTTTTTTTCTCAAGAAAATCATTTAGGATCATACTTTTGATTGCAAACAATTATATATTATAGTTTGTGGGACGTAGATTTCATCGGTGCACGTACATTCTTTGAGTGCAATCTACTCGAATCAACGATGTCTAATAGCTTAATTATTGTGACCATCATTATGTTCATGTAAACGAGTTATCATAGGACGCACTCATTTACGAATTACTTCCTTCGTTTTAATTATTTATTTGTCTTTGATTAAAATACTCCTCATAAAGAATAAAAAAACAAATAAATGAGTGAGACCAAGAGAATACCTTACAAACATACACAATTAGAGTGCTAATTAAACTATTAAGTTCGTATGGACTCGAAATAAGTTTGAGCTTGGATCCAACGTATTTTAAGTTTATTACTCGCTTTTAAAATTTATCTCAAACATAAATAATTAGATATAGACATAATTTTCTCAATACTTAGACAATTTGAAAAAAAAAAATAAAAAAAAAAATTGTTGTCCACTTTGCCTTATTTATAAAATGATGAATATATTGAGGCAGGGTTAATATAAATTTTCAATAATAATATCCTCTTATTAAAAAAACTTTTATAAATTTCCATAGCAATTAAATTATCCCACGATATTTGGACTATGATAAGATGTCACCGAGTAGGACTGAATTTCAATATAAGCCTCCCACGAATATTGTATAAACCACTCGCAATATATAAGGGAATATATAGGCTCGTCATGGTTCATAATAGCAGGTGGCAACTCAGTATCATTCAATAACACTAATTTTGTGACAATATTATAAAATATGACCTTCTTAAGTCCTTTTCTTTTCGGCTTAATTTTAGCTCTCGTTCAACTCCTTCCAGCTCAGCTTATTTCAGCTCTATTTATCTTAGCAAATTTCAATTGAGTCCAACTTCATTTAGCTCATTTCAGTTTAATTCAATCCAATTTGGCTGCATTCAGCTCAAAAGAACAAAGTCTTATACAATCTACCGGGTTTCTATTACTTTAACACTCTTTTATTATTACCGATTCATAAATAATCGTTTTTATATATAAAAAGATCGTATTATTATAAGACGATTTTACAAAATAATTACACAATTTTTTTATTTCTTATTTTATAATAGGTCTCCATAGATGTAGGAGTAGAATTATAGACCCATACCCTTTGGAAATGGGCGGTTTGTAGGGTCTTTTTGGGCAAAGGAGAGTGTGTACCCGTGGTCATTGAATTGTGGGCCTAATTGGAATAATGGGCCCTCATCTGTCTCTCCACATTAGCCCATCTCATACTTTTTCTATTTTTAAATTATTATTTTCTCCCTTAAATCAAAAGTTTACCCATTTTGTAATCATTCCTTTTTTTAGAATCTTTCCTTCTTGTCCTATTTGATCTTATTTTATGTTTTTTTTTTCATTTTGTTTGGTGGATAATATTTGCGTCATCTTCACGTCAACCATGACATCATATACTAAATAACTAAAACCCTAGGATTAGTCAGGTAACTCAGGTTATCTGAAAAGTTGAGTTCGCGATACGATTGAAATTAAGACGGAAATTAAAAAGGGATAGAAATGTAGTTGTTTGAGTCAAGGATTGATAGATTAGCTCAATAATAAAATTATACTGAATGAGATAAATCTGACAAATTCATTTATAAAATTCTTTCATTTTATGATATAGAAGGAAATGAGTATTAAAAAGTGACTCGGGGAATATGCGTAGGTACAATAAAGTGTGAAGAAAACTAAACAACCCTTTCTTATAATTTTTTGGTGTATCCGTTCGACTTAACTACATATAGCCATGTAAAATTAAATTAGAAATAATTTAGAAATTTTAAAATTATTATCATGTAAACAAAACCATAAAAAACCACTATGATTCATGACTTGTTTTGCTCAATATTTATTTCTAAGCTTAATTTTAAAATTATAACCTTTTTCAAATAAAAGACATTAAATTAAGAATAAGACTGATTTATTTTTGACCGTTTTAACATGCTTGTAGGAAACATGTTAAAATATTTCAACGACAATGTATATCGATTCCTTGAAATAATCCGTGAAAAGGACATTTAAGTGAGTATTATATCTGATTCGAAAATCCGAGTTTAAGGATGAAGTCTAGTCGTTAAAATTTAAATATTGAAGGATCTCAGGTCTAAGCTTCATCAAGAGTAACTAGTTTTATGCCCGTGCAACTTTGCACGGGATAGAATATTTTACAATTTGGCGAAATGCATAAATAGTGGGGAAAAAGTTATGATATAATAGCATATATGTAAAATATATAATAGAATAACCAATATAGAGATAATATTGTTCAACGCTTAGAATAACGCCCAAATATCAATAATACGAAA
>VHZZ01000007.1:816747-833824 GCA_009801015.1 Silene noctiflora
AGCGTCAATGGTCACTAACGACGTATAATAGCGTCACACATATTGACGCAAAAAAGCGTCAAAAAATAACGACGCCCAGAAAAATGACGCTTTTTGGAAGCGTCTACATACAAAAAACGACGCTTTAAAGCGTTGAAAAAGCTTTAAAAAGCGTCATAAAAACGCGGGATGTGTGGTAGTGAATTAATGACTAAACACGAGATCATTGAACATACTCTTATGCAACAGTGAAGCGAACTGATACTTGGAGATTTTGTAAATGGGTCATTGGGTCGCGACTTAGTTAGCGAGACCTTGCTTGGGGATGGTCTTAGAGACTAGAGTGTCATTGGGTTGATGAACATTTTGGTTATTTCCACTTAAAAATGATTTGATCTGAATTATTAATCAAACCCTAAAGTAAATCGATTTTTGAGATAACGTGGCGTTAGTGAGACTTAGGGTTAACAATTTGGTCACTCAGATTTTGCTAAATTAGATTTGATAGTTATAATGGCAATCCGGGTGGCTCGGGCAAGGGCCACGGCGCAAGATGTGAGAAAAAGTCGGACCTAGGCACGACACAGCGGAAAGGCACGACGAGTACAGCTCGGCCCTAAAGTTGGCCCTAGATATGTGTGATGTTGGGGAATTATACGAATTACGGTAAATATTTGCCGAGTGTTATACTTTGTAACTTATTTTGCAACTTCATGTTACATAGCTAGAGTTGACCATGGGTTGTCCCGTCCATTGAACCCGGCTTATGCAGCCCGCCAAATAAGCGGGTACGAACTAGACATTTTACGAAAAATACAAAGGCCTAGCCCACTAACCCGTCCCTCACCCGCTTGTCCGTGGCCCAAAAATTATAAGTGACTCTGGCACATGTTCGGACCAAACTTGCATTTGATCACCTCAAAATTAGTGTCATACATTTATAATTTTTTAAAGAAGAAATAAACAAATAAATTAAGTTACTGCGCCGGCATGACCTAGCCCACGGGCCGAGCACGACCTGAAGACGATTGACCGTGCCTGGGCCGAGCCATAATTTCGGTTGGGCACGATGACCCAACTCTAAATTATAAGCGAAGATCAAACCGAATTTCTTTTGGAAATAATGTGTTAATGTATTGACTAGGTTTGAAATTCACCCGAGAGCTTGATAGAAAGCTAATTCTTGTTTCGATTTATGGTTCGCTAAATACCGAGGCGAAGAAACATTAGTGAGCCTAATTGTATACCTAGATTAAATTGTGTATTTGTCATCTAAATGTTTTTGTCTATGAATTAATGATGAAGTTATCGGATCTATAAAATCCCATATCTACTAAAAGAATAAGTGAAATCACAAATCCCCCCCTCCCAACAAAAAACATCTTTTTAAATAAGGAAGCTATTGATAATTTAATTGTATTAACTATATTAATTATGATGTATCTCATTATATAATTTTTTTCATTAAAATTAATCTTTTTATCAAATTATATAATTTTCACTAAATACTAAATTATAATATTTTATTTAAAGTACAAATTATATAAAACTGTAAACTATTAAATCTTTTATTGATACTATTATTTGAGATTGACTTAAATCATACTATTTATATATAGTATGTATAAAAAACACTATAAATAGTTTTGATTATTTTTATAACAAAAGAATTGGGCGGATGCTTCAATACCGATAACTCCAAAAACGTCAAATAACCCGTCTAAAACACTTGTCAGGTACGAATTAAGGCCTCTCTTTTGCGTGTACTCCGGTCGTCTTTCAGATAGAGACTTCTGTTCCCTCTCTTTACCTTAGGCTCTTTCTTTATCTCGAAACTCACCAACATGGCAACATACTCTAGAATTTTTTTGCTCGCCTTTCATTCTTTCTGAGCACACTAGGATCAAAGTCCTATTTAGATTTTAGTTTATAAGGCAGGGCTTGCTCGAACCATAATTGTTGAAAAAATAAAATTAAAAAAGTGGTGGTTCATGAAGATCAGGCCACAAGGCAATAATGGGCCAAGGCTGCACCGACCCGTTATCCTTCCACTGCCAGGAGCGGGAGGTGTTCGCTGCTCTGTGAAACCAGCCTCACGCATTGCCCTCCGCTCTAGGAACCGGTTGATCCAAGCCTACGCCCAAAATCCAAACGGCCCAACTCTCAGCTTGGAGCGGGCGGGCCAGTTGGACGCAAACCATTGGGCCTACCGAATGGCAAAGAACCCAGTTCCACCACATTGATGCCCTCACATGAGTCACAAGCTTGCGTTACTTAGCTCGGCGAATGAAACAGCATGTGCGCTGTTTATAAATATCAGAATTTTGTGTTGTTTTGTCGATGTGGGATATGTATTACTCTTTAGTCTTGGCAAAAGGGGAAACGCAAAAGGCTTGTAAACTACCCTATTYTCTTTTTACTCTAATTATTTTACCAAAATAGAGGTGTTTCACTTTTATTAGATTGAGTTGTTCAATACTCCATAATATTTATGTAAACCACTTTAATTTAAATGACAAGCATTTAGAAATTCCGGTTAATCTAATACTTCTTCCATTCCATTTGTTTCTTTACGTTTGCTTTTTCGATATTATTCATTAGTAAGGAGAATTTTCAATATAACACATTCCATTTGTTTCTTTATGTTTGCTTTTTCGGTATTATTCATTAGTAAGAAGAATTTTCAATACAACTTCTAATATATACGAGTAACATATATAAAAGATAGTCATGTTAGATCTTGTTTAGATCGTCTCACATAGTGGATTATGAATATCAAACTTTTGTAATTTTTAGTAACATGTAACTAAAGCTATGGACAAAAGAAAACGTACATTGATATATATGTATGTATAAAGCAAACGTAAAGAATTAAATGAAACGGAGGAAGTATAAGATACATTGTGTTCTATGTAAGACAAACACCTTTTCGAAAAATACGGCTTAGCCAACATAAATTGATAAAAAACCTTAATTATGTTAACTCTTAAAAAAGCATAAGTTCGTTAGCTATAAAAAAAAAAAATCAAAAATTCTTGTTTAGGCCGGATATAACCTTTTTATAGTTAAAAGTTAAAACGGGTCAAATAATTTTGCATAGATAACAGAAAAGAGTAATATTTACGGAATAACAAAAAATTGTCTCACCTATCTAAATCTAAATAGAGAAAAATGAGCATATATTGGATGTATTACCTCAAACTTTATTTGTTTTTGAGCAAATGTGTATTTTTTCTGAGCTTATTATCTCAAACTTTATTTGTTTTTGGGCATATATGTATTTTTTTATGAGCTTATTAAAGTTTATAAGTTAGACTTTAATTTTTTTTCCGTCAAAACTCAAATTTAACTGAGCTTATATGTAATGTTTTGAATTTTATTGTAATTTTTTGAGCTTAATGTTTAAGTGAACAAAACTTTATAGTAAAACTCATAATTTTGAAAACAAAACTTTAAAACTTTATTATAATGCTCAAAAACTATAAAACTGGTAGTAGTACATCGAATGTATAATCTACTTACTGATCTAAATACCGTAGACTTGCCATGTTTTAACTATAAATGTAACTCTGTTAATTAGTCCCAAAAATTATAAAACATTGACTAATTAATTAATGTACGATATTGTAGGACCTAGATGGTTAATAATATCATTAATCAATCTCTATTGTGAGTAAAGTATAATTCTACCAAGTGTTCTTCCCAATTTTTCTCACTCTCTTTATAGTCATTTACTATAAGTTCCCCCCATATAAAACAATCAAACTTTAACAAAAAAATAAATAAAATTATTTCACACTATACCAAATTAAAGTAAATGTTTTGTTGAAAACAATACAACTTACTTTTTTAATATATATTTTCATATTTGTTTATTGGTATATTACTAGCAAATAAAATATCAATATACGAATTTATAAGCTTATTGCAGATACCCGTATCTGTCACGATACTCATATTTATTTATATATGGTGAAGTAGGAGTATTGCATGAAGTGAATAGTTAAAAAGTTGTAAGATATTAGGTTAAAGTTTTGGTAAAAAAATGGCAGGAGGAGGATTTACAAGTAATGTTCCAGCAGGAAGGGCAGCCATGTATAAGTATAAGATCACACCTTACTTCATCTTTGCTTGCATCGTCGCGGCGAGTGGTGGATCTCTCTTTGGTTATGATCTTGGTGTCTCTGGTATGTCTTTCTTCTTTTTCACCATTTCTATGGCTTTCTTAATGGATCTTCTTTTGTAATTGTAAGGCACTAACGGAATTAACTAACTACGGGGTACGGGCTAGTAGGGGTGCTCGTCTTGCCAACGAATTATTTAAACTTTTAGTTAAATTTTCTTCTAAATTTCCTATTTTACTTTCTTACATTATTAGTGTGTTAAGGAAACTAGTACAGATCTCGCGCCATTGCGCGGTATATAGAGTTATTATTTTTTTAGTGTATTAAATTTGCACACCATATTTGTATTTTGATATGAAACAAAAAATTTGAAATGGAAAACTAATCAAAGAGAATTAAGTTAAGGTGTGATTTTTTTTAAATGATTTTTTTTGTCATGAAACTAATAGTAAATACTAAATATGTGTCAAATTATTATCTACAGTAATATATTATTGCATATTCAAAAATTTAGCAACATCTATAGTAATATATTATTGCATTATTAAAAAAATTAGCAACTTGTGGTTTATAGTTTAAAACCAATTATAATTTATTTTAATGAAAAAATCATAATTATGAATTTAATTAAACAATTAGAGTTTAATTATAAGAATATATTCATTGAAAATATAATAATGTAATGAAATAAAGATTTACTTATTGCCTTATTTAGCTAGATGTCTTTTGAAGGGAAAACTAAGAGAATTTTTATTCTCTTAGTAGTAAGGGGGATGGGTAGAGAAATCCTAAGGTCAGGTCATTTTAGTTTCGCTTTAGTTTATTCCCTTTTATTATAACTAGTGTAGATCACGCGCGAATGCGCCGTATATATATATGCCTTTTAATTTTCACTGTATTCCATAAGATTTCATGAATTTTTATAAGAAAAAATCAATCTTAAACTTAATCAAGAGAATTTAATAATTTCATGAAATATCGTTTTTTGAAAGTTTTTTAACCACTTAAAATTATTTTAATAAATTCTTTTTTCTTCACGAAGTTAATAAATAGGAGTAACAATTTATGTATAGATTATAATTTTACACCAATTTTGTTTTAGTTTTGTTACACGATTACATTTTTAAGTTTAGTGATGAAAATATTATTTTTAAATGAAAAATTAGTTTAATAAATGAAAATCTAATTTGTTTCCATATATAAGTTTGAGCGCTGGATGAAAAAATAGTTTAATAAATGAAAATATAATTTGTTTCTATATATAAGTTTGAGCACTTTGGAGGGAAATTTTAGAGAAATTTTATTCTCTTAGTATATAGGAGGATGAACTCGTTATAATTGTCCTAGGTAAGTAGATTAGTGTACCATATTTAACCCTTATTTATTTTTAAGACGGATACTGTCGTTTTAATAGAGATTTATCATTTAACTTAAAATAGGATAAATGTTTAATGTTAGTGCATCATGATAGAACCTCAATAATTGGGATACCGAAAAAGATGTGTACATCAAATTAGAGGAAATGGGATGTTCTTGTCCTTAAAAAGAGTATTGAGTGACATGGATTGATTACAAGATTGATAAGATATAAAGGTATTTTTGGTGTACACCATCCGTTTTAATCCGGATTCGAGCCGGGTAGGACCACTAGGGTGGTAAAGCTCTCCCTCATGAGTTTTAACACTGAGGCGTTCCCAAGGAACAAACACGAGACCTCTGGTTAAGCTAGAACAACCCCTTGCTAGTTGATCTAAGTGCTCATGGGTGATAAGATATAAACCGTCTCTCGTTTTGATATCATGAAACACTCTATCTGACTTGTGTTCAAAACCCGCCAGCAACAAATTCGCTCGTGTGGCTCCTTCTGAGTTTAAATTGCGAATTTTAACCGTAATAACTATCGTGCCTTCGTCTTGTTAGGACGTCTATGATTATGTGGTACGTATGACAATCACTCATCAAACATACATGTTGCAGGAGGAGTGACATCCATGGATGATTTCTTGAAAGAATTCTTCCCTAAGGTATTTGTAAGGAAGCATGCACACTTGCTAGAGACAGATTACTGCAAATACGACGATCAACTACTAACGCTCTTCACATCATCCCTATACTACGCGGCTCTAGTATCGACATTTGGAGCTTCAGTTGTGACTCGAACCAAGGGAAGACGAGCAAGTATCTTAGTTGGTGGTGCAAGTTTCTTTGCAGGAGGAGTTATCAATGCTTTTGCCAAAAATGTGGCCATGCTTATCATTGGAAGAGTTTTCCTTGGTTTTGGCATTGGATTCGGCAACCAAGTAAGCCTCCTAACCCGCGACCCAATGTATTCATTTTGCGAATGTCTGATAGTCTGATACATATGAGTCGAGTCATTCAGATAGGATCAGTTTTGCCAGTATAGCTGTCATAGACTCCTAGGGTCAGAATGGACTAATTTCCTGGTCTTTGTTTTGTACAATGTTACAGGCAGTTCCTCTATACCTTTCCGAAATGGCACCAGCGCCAATCCGAGGAGCAGTAAACCAACTCTTCCAACTAACAACATGCCTAGGAATACTAGTAGCAAACTTCATCAACTACGGAACAGAGAAGCTCCATCCATACGGATGGAGAATCTCTGTCGGGTTAGCTTGCCTTCCAGCAAGTCTAATGTTTGTTGGGGGTCTGTTCTTACCAGAGACCCCGAACAGCCTTGTAGAACAAGGCAGGGTTGAAGAAGGGAGGAAAGTTCTTGAAAAAGTCCGGGGAACATCCGATGTTGAGGCTGAGTTTGCTGATTTAGTCGATGCCAGTGAAGCTGCAAGGGCTATTAAACATCCTTTCCGAAACCTTCTTGAGAGGAAAAACCGTCCTCAGTTGATAATCGGAGCTTTGGCACTTCCAGCTTTTCAACAGTTGACAGGAATGAACTCCATTTTGTTCTATGCACCTGTCTTCTTTCAGAGTTTGGGGTTTACGACCAATGCTTCGTTGTATTCATCAACTATCACTAATGGAGCTCTTGTTATCGCGGCGTTGATATCCATGTCTTTGGTTGATAAGTTCGGTAGGAGGGCGTTTTATATTGAAGCTGGGATTGAAATGTTGGTGGAAATGGTAAAATCAGAAACTCTCGCTGCTTCTTGCATTGTGAAGTAGTAGTGTTTTAGAGGCGTAAGACTGTGTATGCTTTAGTAGACCTGACAAAACTGACCTGATTGAATATGCTAGCAATCGGAACTGAAAAAGAAAAACCCTTTTCAAATTCACCTCACAAGAAAATGCATGACCTAATATGACTAGAAGAATTTAACATTCCACTGAACTTGCTTTCTAATTTTCAGATAGCTGTTGGAGTTACTCTCGGTGTATATTTTGGAAATGCCT
Source organism: Silene noctiflora (assembly GCA_009801015.1). Taxonomy (NCBI): domain Eukaryota; kingdom Viridiplantae; phylum Streptophyta; class Magnoliopsida; order Caryophyllales; family Caryophyllaceae; genus Silene; species Silene noctiflora. The sequence goes on from VHZZ01000007.1 coordinate 824,220, forward strand.
CGGGACAAATACCAGCAGAAGTAAGTTACTTCCTGGTGCTAATGATCTGCTTGTTTGTGTTGGCCTATGGAAGGTCATGGGGTCCACTAGGTTGGCTAGTACCCAGTGAGCTCTTCCCACTCGAAACGAGATCAGCTGGTCAAAGCATTGTCGTCTGTGTCAACATGATCTTCACAGCCTTGGTAGCCCAATGCTTCCTGGTCGCGCTCTGTCATCTAAAATATGGAATTTTCTTGCTCTTTGCGGGACTGATTCTCATTATGACTAGCTTTGTCTACTTCTTTCTACCGGAAACCAAACAGGTTCCGATAGAAGAAGTGATTTTCTTGTGGAGGCAACACTGGTATTGGAGAAACTATGTTAGTGACGAGGATGTGATGGCGCACACTGGCGGTGGTGGCAAATCGGACAAGTTAGAAGCATAAGTCCATGTTTGTCAAAGTTGTCAGTTGTGATCATGGATTCTGTTACACATTTCATAAGCATGCTCAAAGTCGGAGTCCTTTGCAATAATCAGTGTCTCCTCTGAGACAGATAGTCTCTCAAAGACTCCCGCCTATGTCAGGACTAATAGTCTTGTGAGGTTCCGACGACAGTTGCAGGAAGTACATGTAAATACTAGTACTGCATTACTGTTGATGCAAATGTGCAGCACTGCAGGGTGTTCTGATTTCAAACTAATGTTATTGTCATCATTTCTATATATAAGGACCATTATTTGGTTTTGGAGTATGATTAAGTAAAATAAAAATGACTCGCTAAGTTTGTACAAAACGAACGAAAAATTGGAGCTCGATACAAATTTTGTCATTGGTCACAGACGATAAGTAAAGGAAGCCACGTTTTGAAGCTAGCGGGTTTTAAACAAAAGTGATAAATGTCGTCACTCAATAACTTTACTAGATGAACAATAATAAAAACCAAATTAAAACATTGTTTGATTCACCGAATATAAAATTTGAATGGATTCAATATGTTTTCATTCAATTTTTTCGAAAGGATAATTTATATTTCGTATAAACTTTTTGCAATTCCACCACCATTACTATTTCTTTTGCCATAGCACCAAAAAAAACTACACCGTATTTCTTTTCCCAAAGCACGTCTAATTTCGATATTAAAAAAAGAGTTTTTTGTCAGGGAGTATCTAACATTTTGCCTCGTTTGCACCAAGGTACCTATTTTTTTTTTTTTGCCCAAAGGTACCTAAAATTTTATGTTGACTTGTCGAGAGGTACCAAATGCTATTCACCGTTAAAAAAAGTCGGATTTCCGTCTAAACTAACGAAAAACATAATTAAAACCTTATTTTTCTCTTTAATCCTTTACTTCAAAATATATTTTCTTCTTCTCCCCAAACCAATCCTAATTAACCACCTCTCTCCCTTCCACCTCTACCATAACTAAACAACTAGTATAGTTCCCGTGCAAATGCACGGTATTTTAGATAAAGATATTTGAAAATTTTACAACTAAACAAACTAATACAATTTACCTTCACTTTGAAAAGGGTAGATTGGTAGAAAATTTGCATATATAATTCGAAGGAGATATTTTATTACCCTTATTTATGTAAAAGTTAAACAATGATTGATGTTATAAAATTAATTAGAACGTAAATATTGTTTAATTGTAAATATAGATAGTCAACATTAACTAATTAGGAAGTAAATATTGTCTACCAGAATATCACTTGGGCGGGAAATTTGAGCGGGAGAATTTAGAGATGCGTTAATCTTTTAGTATATAGGGGATGCTATTATAAGATTTGTAATTGTAATTATAAGTTTTAAACAATTTTTATTTATGTTTTCCGTTAATTTTAACCGAATCTTGACTTTTTGTGACGGAATTCGTCAATTGGTATTTGTTAATAAAAAACACATAAATTTTAGGTACCTTTGGGCAAAAAAAAAAGTTATGTACCTTGCTGCCAACGAGGGTAAATGTTAGGTACTCCCTAACAAAAAAACCAAAAGCCAATACGATGTCGTTCTATTATTTCTTTTTACAAATCACCATACGACACCGTTTTACTCCTATTATACCCACAATTCTACAACCTTGAAATCTTCACTTCTACACTTGTAGTGTTGACTGCTACTGATAAAAGTCAAAAAGATTCAACAGGTACTCTTTCTCAACTATTCTCACTGCATTGTCAATTGGGTACTCACTTAATTAGTTTAGTCGGGTCGACTAAATAAGGGTAAGGTTGCGTACATCTAAACATTCCCGTATTACACAGCCATTAGGACCCCTATTATACTAATTTGATGTTTGTTCAGTTAATGCACATTATGAGCTAATTTTATCATCAATGTAGTATGTTAATGTATGTTAGTTAGCTTAGCTGGTAAAGCGATTGAATTATGATACTTCTGACTTGTTTCGAAACTCGGGTAGTTATTCATTATTGGGCTTGTTTCAGGAGAGAGATTGATTGTATGTGCAGTGGTTTAACTTGGGCAGCTCTTGATTCTTCTAATTAAGGAAATATGGCTGGCATGATCATGAAAGTTGGCAGTCATTTTCTGGGCAAAAGAAAGCTTCTTTATTTGATGGGTTTTTTAGCTGCTCTGATAGTTTTCTACCAGTTTTCAGCATTTTCTACTGGCAGTTATTACTCAGAGTCGTCACCCGGTAAAGAGGCTTCGGTATTTGTTACATTTAGGAGTAGTTCACACCCTAGAATATCGAAAATAGTGAATAAGACTGACCTGGTGGAAAAAGTTGATAACAAGGCAACTGATAATGATGTCGGTTTTAGCAAGGATATGTCGCGAATGAAGAAGTTTACAAGTTTGTGGAATGGGACTGACTATAGTAGATCAGTGGAAAAATATCACAATGTGAGTGCTTCCTTAGACTTTATAGATATATCTAGTCCAAATACTAGGGATAGAATTGAATCTCTGGGGGAAATGAACAGAACAATACCATCAACCAACATCGAGCAGGTCGTGGACTTGGAGGCCGGGTTTAAGAATAGAGACTTGGAGTATAGTTGGAAGAATGAGTCTTTGATGTTGGAAAGATATGTAAGAAAGATGAGAGGAGCTACTGTAACTTTATCTGAGATGAAATCAATGTTGCTTAATAGGCGCGCTTCTTCAACCTCAATGGTATGCTGGTGTGATTTTGATTTTGTATTAAGGATTTGGAATGTACTTTTGTTGCTAAGACTTCTAATCTTTTGACTGATATTAGAAGCGGAAGTGGTCTTCACCTCGTGATCGTGAACTTGTCTCTGCAAGCTTACGAATCAAGAATGCCTTAGTACTAAGGAGTTTTCCAGACTTGCATGCTCCACTTTTTCGGAATGCCTCTGTATTCAAAAGGTAAGACAATTTGTTTTAATTCAGCTGATAAGTGCATGGTCTGTTACGCTCGGATTAAAAATTGGAAGCCGCCTTGATCTTGTGCCAGATAAATGACAGTGTAGTCTGCCTGTTGGAAAGTCATTTCTCTTGCCCGCTATTTTCTATCATCAAAAAGATCATACAAAGAGCCACCTGCTCTTTAATAAACCTGCATTGTCATGTATATGCATACTTACTTTTGTGTGACTTTTTTCTTATTATAACCTACTCTAAAATATCAACACGAGCAGAGAAAGAGAGATCGATTCTCTTCTTACGAATTTTCGAATTCTGTTATGGGATTTGAAAAAATAAGAAGAATTTATAGAATTGGATTAAGTAGTACTCGTATATTGTTGATTCACATTTCTTAACCTTTAAAGCTATCCATCTATAGTAGTCGGATAATTAGTGTATTAAGTTGATGGAGTAGCAATAAGGAAAGCTGTTGTAAAGTGTCTTTCAGTGTGAACATTTTAGCACATCTGCTTTATAGCCTGCAAACATTAAATAAAGTCTAAAGAGTATGATAGAGTAGTTGTGTATTAGCTTCCTTCATGATGAAGTTCAAATGAATGCTTCTGCAGGAGTTATGAACTGATGACGCGTCTACTCAAAGTATATGTATATAAAGAAGGGGAAAGACCCATATTCCACGAGCCAAGGGTACGGGGGATATATGCTGCAGAAGGATGGTTCATGAAACTGGTTGAGAAGAGTAAACAGTTTGTCGTTAGGGACCCAAAAAAGGCTCATTTATTTTACTTACCTTTCAGCTCTAACTCCCTGCGCAGCACTCTTCATGATCATAATATGAAAGACTTGGAGCGATATCTCTCTGGGTATGTGGATATAATCAAGAAGAAACATCGGTTTTGGAACAGAACTAATGGAGCAGATCACTTTTTTGTTGCTTGTCATGACTGGGTGTGTTCTCTTAATCCTATAATTATAAACTTCACTCTCAATTTTATGCTTATTTAGTTTTGAAAGCTACTAGGGTTTTTGCCTTCCTTATTGATGATGTTCGATCCATCAACTTAGATTTTATAATTTATAAATTTCAATATGTTGAAGAAATTCAAGGAGCTATGCAATCGGGCATGTTACTAATAGGAATATTTATAATAGCTGAGCCTCAACCATCACCTTAAGGTTTTGGTTGAGATGGTTCAACTATCATGGTATCAGAGCCAGTGTGACCGAAGGTCACGGGTTCGAATCCTGGCAACCTCAAAACACCTCAAAAACTCACGAAGTGAAACATCAGCACATGGTACGGGGGATCCGTGATTCAGTGGAACATCCATATCTTAGTCATGGCGCCATGAATTGCACCACATGGGCTAATTTACAGCCTCATGGATTTCAAACCTAGGTTCTGAGTATTAGCTTTCAATTCTTCACCAGCTAAGGCAGGCAACATCTTGTTTTAGAAAAAAAAAAATTGCCTGGATAGGGCAGTAGGCTTAAAGCTCAAGAATTTACGAGGCTGCCTGCCTTGGGAACACTTTGTGCATAAGACGCGGAAAGTGATGCACACTGCCATGGAAGCTCTTAATTTTTTCCTTCTGGATACTTCTTTTTGCCTGCTATCCCTATATTATATGTCAGTTCTCTTCAGAATCCAAAAGAGTATAAATTACAATGTATGCGCAGATGAGTAACCATATTTGTTCAGCGCCTTTTGTACGTGGGATGCAAACCTTTGTTTTGGGCCTATAGCATGTATTTTGTGCTATTTTAACTTGGTTCAGACTTCAGATAGTTTACTTTTGTGGTGTTCGTTTTACTGATAAAACAATCTTGCAATTAGGGTTCACAAATAACGAGAACGCATATGAGCAATTGCATTAGAGCGTTATGTAACACCAATGTAGCAAGAGGATTCAGCATAGGCAAGGATGTGGCTGTACCTGTAACTTATGTTCGTAGTGGAAATGAGCCTACAAGAGACATTGGAGGGAAACCACCTTCAGAGAGAGATATCTTAGCCTTCTTTGCCGGCCAGATGCACGGTTATGTACGTCCACTACTCTTAAAATATTGGGAGAATAGGTTCCCTGACATGAAAATTTTTGGCCCCATGAAGCGGGACGTGGAAGGCAAAGCAGTATACAGAGAGTACATGAAAAGCAGTAAGTTTTGCATTTGTGCCAAGGGGTATGGGGTCCACACCCCTAGGGTGGTCGAATCGATCTTCTATGAGTGTGTTCCAGTGATCATCTCTGATAATTATGTGCCTCCTTTCTTTGAGGAGTTGGATTGGGAGGCGTTTGCTGTTTTTATATTGGAGAAAGATATTCCAAATTTGAGGAACATTCTTGTTTCTATCCCTGAAGATAGGTACTTTGAGATGCACTTAAGGGTAAAGATGGTGCAAAAACATTTTATATGGCATAAAGTTCCTGAACAATATGACTTGTTTCACATGATCCTTCACTCAATTTGGTATAGCCGAGTTTCACGGATGAGGCCAAGTTAAAAAGTATAGGTAGATTCAAGCGACAAGAGATGGGATACAAACCGGATCTAACACAAGCTCAAAAGAAATGTCTCACACAACTATTTTCGTATGACGGATCCATTTATGGACTCTTTTGCAGACTTGTTATCACTAAATGCGAGTTGATTACCAGGTAAATGGATTTCTGTCACACATTCAATGCAACTTTTCATGTATTTCCTAATACTTCCAGTTTAGTTTGTACAATTTATGAAAATCTAAAAGGGTTAAACTGTACACTAAATTGTTTCTCGTCGTTGGCATTGATCAGTTATCTGTGTCTCTGCATTTCCAATCAGGCTTCCAGTGCATTACATTCAGAAACTAAAAATTGATCAGTTTTTTCATCTTTTCTTTGCCAGTCTATGAAGATAGGGAGGAGTTAATTCAAAATCACTGACCCTGCGATGACTCGGTACAAACTTGACCCGAGTTACACATTTCTCATGTCTACGGTAGTACGGTATACACCGAAAATCATTACCTTGCCATAGGTGGGACTTGGGAGTCTTTACGAAAATGGAGTAATATTGTTGTATAAGAAAATCTAGCATTCCACTAAACTTGGTGTCTGATTTTTAGATGGTTGTTTGTGTCACTCTAGGTCTCTAGGAGTATACTTCGGAAATGAGTCAGAAATGAGTCAGGACACTTACCAGCAGGAGTAACTGGTGTTAATGATATGCTTGTTTGTGTTGGTCCATGGAAAGTTATGGTCCCCATTGGCTGGGCTAGTACCTATGAGCTCTTCCCACTTTAGACGAAATCAGCCGTTCAAAGTGTCCTTGTCTGTGTCAACTTGACCTTGACCGCCTTGGTGGCCCAATTCTTTTTGGCCGCACTCTGTTGCCTGAAATACTGAATTTTCTTGCTCTTAGCAGGGTTGGTACTTACCAAGACAAGCTTTAGTATAATTCTTTCTACCGGAAACCAAGCAGGCCCTGATGTTCTTGTGGAGAAAATAATGAGAAATCACTAGTTTTGGAGAAATTATGTTAAGTGATGATGATGATGTGAAGGGCCACCCTGGTAGCAAAACTTCACAAGTTAGAAGCACACATCCTTGATGAGAAATTGTAGACAATGTGATCATGGAATTTGTTAAACGTTTCATAAGCACGCTGGATTGCAGTTTGAATGTTCTTTTGTATATGGGCTTAATGATGACAAAGAGAGGTGTAAGCTCTGGCAGCAGGATTTAAAAAAAAATCTGATGTAATAGAGGGTCCTGGCTTGTTTGGGGGGATTTTAATGCTGTGTTGCATTCTCACGGGAGAATTGGCTCGATTGTTACCGCCGCTGAAACTAAAGAGTTTAGGGACTGCTCTGAGTATTGTGGTCTCCTGGGCAATGGTCATTGGATGATTAGCATGACTGAATTTAAAGCATAATATGCTCCTGAGGAGAAGTATAAAACCTTTTTCTAGGATGGAAGGAGGAATCCTTTTAAGTATTTCCGTATGTGGAGTATTAATCCTGATTTTCTTATGGAAGTCAAGCATTCCGGGAGTGAATATATCGCTGTAGTGCCAATGTTCATTATTCTTAAAATGAGTAAGGCAGCTGAAGGTTGTCAAAGCTATGAAAGGTGTCGGGTTCTGATCAGCAGTAGTCAATGATCTTACACCGGAAATAACACTGAAAAGGTTGGAAGGCAGGAAGATATCTCTACCCTGGTGATCGGTCCATGGAGAAATTGAACAAGTAAGTAACGCGGTTGGGGAATCGACAAAGGAGATTTTGTAAGACAGCGTTGTGCTGTAACTGTACTGGTTGACATGAAAGCTCAGGTACTCCAATTTAGGTGCATTGATTACTACATGGATGGGATGAGACAAGACCATCACCAATCGCTTCAAATTCCGACTTGACAAGTTAAGAACAATAGGATTATCAGTCACAGTAGGCCGTAAATAAATTGAACAGGATAAAACTTGATGCGAAGGGGAAGAAGATACTTAACAAGGTCATAGTCAAGTATAAACCACCCTGGAGTAAGTTCAAGGACTTCCAAAGACGGTGTTTGGAAAATCCAAAGCGGAGGATACGGAAACAGACCCGGCCCATATGGCTTGAGTAATACTCTCAATTTTCGAAGATGGTTTTTATGACGAGATGCCCATTCAAACCATGAAATTATATTATCAGTGTTGTATTTCTCTTCGCCTTTATCATTATCACAATTCTCAAATCCGTCATAACGGAGGTGGAAACTCAAACTACGAATGAACGGAGATGTTAGTTTCGGGAGGACATTCTGTACGAGAGACCGTAGGTTACCAAGACTATTAGCTTATAGTTTAGGAAAATTTTATTTTATTAAAAAGTGTGTATAGTTTAGATTATGACGGTTAAAATATTATAATTTGATGAAAAAATTATATTAAACGAAATAATAAGTTTAATTAAAAAATCTAATTTCTTTTCTTATTTAGTTATTTAATTAAGTGGTTGCTCTTAGTAAAACCTGTTACTTCCTCCCATCGATCCCAAAGGTAACATTGACAGACATGGCAGTTATTCCACGATGCTGTTGTTGCTGCTACTCTTTCTATTTTTCATACAATCCATATTACAGTACTATTCATAATATTTGCATATGCGCTCCAGCGGCTTCAGACAGTGCCCAGCGATCCTAATACAATTCTCGTCAAGTTTTTTTTGCTGATACTTATTATCAGCAAACATTCACAAGTTCAGCAATTTATCCTGGCAACAATGTCCTAGGCTACACACTCAAAGACGAGGCAAATCGCATCACATTCCGTTTAATTGTTTGGGCCAGCACTATTCACAACCTCAAATAGGCCTACATGGTTATTTAAGTCGAAAGGCCAAGAGACGATTAATAAGCAGCACTTTCAATGACATCAATGCATCACAAGAAGTGAACTACTGAAGTAGACTAGAAATCTAAAACAATAGGATAAATCTAGTGCACACCACATGAAATTCCGACAAATGCTTATTTGGATCCTCACCACTTAACCCATAGAATGCGGGTAGTAAGTGGATCAAACCCGACTTCAATTCAAATGTGGTGCCTTCCGCCAAGGCCGGAAAAGTGATGCATAAAGGTTGTTGAGTGAAATCGAGAGCGGTAAGCTCCCTCAAAATCCTAGTTTCCCTTGCCATGTTGATCTTTTATTTCTTCTCTTTCTTGTCTTGATTGTCAAATTGAAGTTTTCTCCTTATCTCTCTCCTAACACGAAAAAGAGTTTTCTCTAATTCTGAATCAAAATCCAACAATTTCTTGTTAGTAGACCGGGTGTTCGGCATAAACCAAACACCAAGATAAAACTAATAAAATAATAATAATAAACAATTGCACAAATAAACAAACAATAAAAACAATCCCCGACAACGGCGCAAAAATTTGGCTAGACTTGTCGTGAGTCTSCAAATTAATATTTATATCCACTACAAACTCAAAATAATAGCAAGTGAAAGTAGATGTTGATCCCACAAGGAAGGTCTTTTGTCGATTTAATGTGTGCAAAAGTTAAGTAACAAAATGGGGGGTTTTAATATGTTTGATTGGTCTAATATATACTAAAGTAATAATCTAATGCAATAAAATGTAAAATGATATAAATAATTGGATGTGTAAACAAATATGAGAATAATTCTTGGACCAAGTAATTTCCATCAATTAGTTATGAATTGATCATTGACTCTTCTAATCTATTTCATTATTGAATACTTTGCTATGAAGTTGTTAACTTCTAATTCCACAT
>VHZZ01000007.1:878601-890645 GCA_009801015.1 Silene noctiflora
AAAAAAAAAAAAAAAAAAACAAGGTAGCTTAAAGTTTGGTCACGTAAGCTACTCCCTCCATCTCGATCATTTGTTTATTTTTAATTTTAGCAAAAATTAAAGATCATAGAAAAAGGAGGGGAGCGCTTGTGACTTGTGAGTGATGTTATTGAGTGACAAGTGGATAATAAATTATGTGGATGATTAAATTACCCTTCAAAAACATTTTTAAAATAGAAAGATAACCAAATGAATAAGATACCTATAAATACAATACGCAAACAAATAACCAAGACAAATGAAGTACCTTAATCGAATACATTTCAAACAAAACCTAAATCTCTTTTGACATGTCGAATGAGGCTAGTGTCTTATGTCCATATATTAGGCTACATAATAATTAATTTTTGACATTTTCTCCCCCATAGACGGCAAAATTAATTAATTTCACAAAATTCTAATAAATAATAATCAACGTTCAAGAAATACGTAGTCTAAATTATACGTATATATTGGCCTACATATGTTTCTGCATGGGATGCATGAAGAGGTTGCCGTCTATTTCATAAATCTTTTAAAATCTTGTGCGTATTGACAATTTTAGGAGGGTGGCTACTGGCTACATTATTAGTGCTCAATGCTTTTGACACGTTTATATATATATAAAATCCCACATAGGCCACATTGATAGAAATTCTCCACCGTCGTCCAAACATAGCCATGCATACATGCATGCATTATGGTGGACCAATTATATATTGCACCGCGTAACTATGTAAATTTGTCTTAATGTTAATGGAAAATAAGATAGCGTTATCGAGTCTTATTACAATTCTCGCTTCGATCGGAATAAGGTTTTAGTTTGTATAACACTTATAGTTTAGTTGGCACAACATTAATCAACTTAACCAAATGTTTTGAGGTTATGTCAAGAAATTATTCCAACTAAAAGATTAAGCTGATAATTGGAGTCTTAAGATCGGTTTTATTATACTCTAACACGCCCGACCCCCTCATACGAAGTCCTTCAAGTACAGTGTTGGTGTAATTGCAGGCTTCCTTCACACTGTCTCTGATACCATGTGAAAAACTATCTCAACTAAAAGTATAAACTGATGATTGGAGTCCCAAAATCAGTTCTATACTCTATCAGTAGAGTCCTATCAATATGATCGTACTAGAACTCATAAGACGCCTTAAGTAAAAACCGGTTTAGTTGTTGTATATTCAGGTACACCTATAGACACATATATTTTCGTGTCAAAATAACCCTACATTTTAATCCATTTGAGTAAGTGAAAATGCGAAATTGACAAATGATTTATCTTTAGGTGATAAACGTCAAAATCTTTATTCAAAGAAAAATAAGATTAACTCTCCTATGAAACGGTCTTGAAGTAAAGATAATTACTTTTTTTTTTTTTTTTGGTTTTTCTACATGGTAACCCTATATTTTTTCAAATTCTATATGGTAACCCTACTTTTCAGAGAATACACATGGTAACCCTCAACTCTATTAATACGTATCACCGTGACCCTAAATTTTTTTTCCGTCAATTTTGTCGTTAAATATGTGACGTGGTCAATTAAATTTTGAGATTTTCTACATGATAACCCTATACTTTAAAAAATTCTACAAAATAACCCTACTTTTTCTACAAATCACATTGTGCTTAAAAACATAATCCTTCAATTAATCTTCTTTTCATAATTTTACTCAATTATACCCAAATTGTCAAATCCACCCTCACTACTCTTCAATTTACCAAGTTTTGAAAGAAAAATCTAGTATGAACTTTGTTCGATATCAAAAAATTCCCGACAAGATATTCTAAATACCAAAGTAATAAAGGTACTTCATACCAASCATTATACTTATCAATCCCAATTTTGATTCATAGGTTTAATCTAATTTAAAAACTATTTTTTTGAAACCTCATCAAATATCCCAAAACTGAAAATGTTGTAAACACAGCAATGACTTACTTCAATTATTTGACAAATTGGCACAATAAAGTTGGGTACAATTAAGGAGTGAAGACTCATGTATTTGTGTAAACATTGGGCTTAATAGTGGATTTCTTTGTTAATTATCGAACTTGATTTTTGCAGATTTATGGTAATGATACCTTAAAGAGATGATGATTGACAATTGACATTTTTTTTGGAGTAATCGAGTAAAAAAAAACTTGCTAAGAATGAGAAATTGATGAACTAAGCAAGTACTTTTAAGAGTGTTGCTTTTGTAAAATATACACAAAAAATAAATAGGGTTATCTTGTAAGATTTAGAAAAACATAGGGTTACCTTGTAGAAAATCTCAAATCCAATTAGCCACATCACATAGTTAACGGACAAAATTGACGGAAAAAAAGTTTAGGGTCATGACGATATACGTATTAATAGAGTTGAGGGTTACCATGTGTGTTCTCTGAAAAGTAGGGTTACCATGTAGAATTTGTAAAAACACAGGGTTATCATGTAGAATAACCCTTTTTTTTATGATTAATTATTAGCGTGTTTTATAATTTCTTTCACAATATTCTTAAAATAAAGCCGTCTTATAATTACTCGATGACGAATAAACAAGATATATAATGATTGTGTGAAGAAATTAAACTCATATTCCTTCTACACCTAATTGGTTTTAGAGTGAAAGTTTCTTAGACTTATAAAGCGGATTTTAAGTCTTCCATTTAGGAATGGCGCTAACCCGTTTGCATGATTTAACATACTGAAGTGATTGTCCACAAGAAAAAAAGTGTGCATCACTGTTCTTTTAACGGATAGACAAAGCTTTAATTTAACATCAAAGGGACAGAAGAGAAGAGATAGAGAGGCATAGAATGAATGATAGTGGGAGACTAATAAAGAGGCATACATAAAGGATAACATGATTAAGTGCATTGCTTTTGTTAAAGCTATTTTTGTTGTTTACTTGGTGTGTGCCTTAATTATGCATGTAAAGGACATATATATTAAACCTTTTGTTTCCATATAAGAAGAAATAGAAACTTCGATTTTTTAATAAGTATTAAAAGGATGATGAATAAGAGAAAGAGTGTTGCTGGTAAAAATGTAAAATTGTTTTCAAAATTTAATAATTTGGCTTGAAACTTATTGAATTGAAGTAGAGTTGATCATTTTCAGGTTCGGATTGGACATGGGTCGGGCCAAAATGAATAATTCTACCAAACGGGCCAAAGTAGAGTAAGGCCCGCCCGCTTAAATAGGCCTAACGCTATGTCCGTACCCGCGGGCTAGTGAACTTCCGTTTTCTTATTAAAAAATCACAAATATACATTAATCCAATTTTAAATTAGTTAAAAAATAATAATCAATATAATTAAGTATAATTTATCTTATAATTGTCATGATTTACATTAATCTTGTTTGAACATTTATTTAGTTTAAATATTTTGTTAATTAAACATATAAATATTTCAGTTATATTTTTACCCTTATAGCTTATGCATTATGTTTTACATATTATTATTTTCGTGTTAAACATCACTATAAAATTGATATAAATTTCTTAAAAAATGTCATTTTTAAGAGTAAAAAGTATAGAATTTAAACCGTAAACAGGTTTAACGGGTCAGCCCACGGGTTTTTCTTATTGTCCATACCCGCCCAATTAGCTTGGTGGGTCGGGCTTGACCCGCCCTCTTAATTTTTCGGGTAAAAAATATTCATCCAAGCCCGCTAAAAAATCGCACCAGGCGGAATGACCCATGAACAGCTATAAATTGAAGTAATGAAATTTAATCACCTTAGCTTGGACATAGTAACTTAACATTTGCATAACAATAAAAGTGAAATTTTTTCAAGGTAAAAGAATGGCACTCCTTACTCAATTTCGAATACACTATTTCACTTTTACACACTTGCTATAGATTTATAGTTGTCAAATGTCAATGCAGAAATCGTAACGTAAATATCTTTACTTTATATAGTATAAAGAAAAAAAAATTAAAAATTTGATAATCTTAACGTAAGGCGAATCAAACAAGATTTTATATGGCTATATTTTCTGTTATGTATTGTAAGGAATTTTCAAGATTTTGGTCGTTCATTGAATAGTGTTAAAAAAGTGAATTATGAATTTAGATTAGGGAGCATTTTTTTATAACAATTAATAATAGAAGGGAATAAGAAGGAAGGTGAGTGATAATCTGAAAAATAAATTAATTGATACTTTTTTTATTAACGGTTTTTTAAACAAGTCTTCTTAGGACAAATATTAACATTAAAATCGAGGACCCGTAATTCTAAAACATGATTCTTCTATTTTATAAAAAAAATCGGTTATTTTCTAATATAGAAAACTCGGCCGATGGAAATGTGCATAAGCCGACATTATGAGTAGTACAATAAACAAGAATTATAAATTATAAATTAAAACGCCGTTTTAAACAAGTATTGGTATTAAAGCAAATTATATTTTAATTAGCAATATTTCTATGATAAGGACATCAAAATCTTTGATAAAAAGTTCTATTTTCTAATGAAATGTATACGTAAGAGACCTGTACAAAGAGTCCTTTACGGAGTACAAGATTTACTTTTGCGAAATTGAAGTGTAAACTCGGTATTATTAGTAAATTTATAATGAGATAATTTTGTGAAATTTTCTCATGTACGCTTTGTAATATGTATTTTGATAACAAATGTTATAAAAACCGTTTTATCAAATCTTATAGACCATAACCCTAATGATACAAATTTCAGATTTCTAATTAGAATTAAGGGTTTTTCTAATATGTGCCCTTAGGGTACAGGTTTAGAAGTTAATTAAAGAAATATTTATAAGAATATTTTATTAATTATGGTAAATGTTAGTTTGTATATCAATTTTTGAAAATTTATTATTGCAAATGTTTCTTTAATTAGCTTCTTAACATGTGCCCTAGAACACATGTTAGAAAAACCGTTAAATTAAATAAATGACAAACAATAGTTTCAAATAAACAGTAAACAATTGAGCCAAATGCATGCAATGAAAATCTGCATACTTACAAATGTAACAACCAAAGAGTCAATGCCAAACTTATAAATCACTCCATCAATCCCATTGATTATATATATATAGTTAGAATTTCTTATCAAAACTTTATGCAATAATCCTAATGAAAGTATATTGTTATTTCTTAGCTATTGTCACATTTCAAACTCCGACCGTACCAACCTAGAAATAGGAGAAGGGAAAAAAATTCCATGCATTATTGTCAATTAATTCCTCATCAATCACATTATAGTATTTTATATGATAAACAAAAAGAATAGTATATTCGGTTTGAGCAAGACTTATTTAAATTACTTAAATTAGGGCTACCTCGATTTGCATGGCATGTTTGTGAGCGATAGGCTATTCTAAGTCGCGTGTTTTAATTAACTCTGTTTTCAGTAAAGAAGGCAGAGTATATCACCAGCCGAGGGCTTACAGGTTAAAAATTGACTACCCCAGTTGTATGACCTCAAAGTTAAAAGTCAGAATTCTTTACCATTGGAACTAACCCTTGTTATTAGTTATCGTGTATTAAACAAAGTGACTCGTTTCTTTGAACCCTAATTTTCTAAATACGTTTTATTTAATTTTATTGCGTGACTATTATTTCTCAACATTATATAAGGAAATAGATTCAAACACTCGTAATTTACCCGGAAAGTACTGAAGTAATATTGTTGTTGTTGCATGTATCTTAAGAAATTCAAAATTCATACGTAAACGGTTGTATGCGTGCAATTTATTTATATTCAACAATGCAGTTTATTTAAAAAATATGAGAATTTTTAAACAAATATATAAAATTAAATAAATTAGAAAAGTAGTACATATTTATATATGGTAATAAATAAAATAAATTATCCATCTATCCTAATGTCAAATCAATATTCTCAATTATTTACATAACCCACCCCCACATCACCAAGTCATTTAAAAAAAAAAAAAAAAAAAAAAATTAAACTCTTACTTCCTCCATTCAACTCCACACTACTACTTTCTTTTTTCACGTTTGTCAGCGCGTGTTTTACGCGGTAAATATTGTTAGCTACGTATTTTCAAAAATTATAAAAGTTAGATATTTATAATATACTCGTAAAGGTGAATCAAACAAGATCCCACATGAATATAATTTCATTTACGTATTGAGAGAAAATTGAATTTGAATACTCGCTTGTAAATAGTGTGCAAAATAGATAGTGGTATTGTGGAGTTGAATGGAGGGAGTATATTAGAAAAAAAAAGTGGTACTCGTGTGAAATTGACACGGCTAATGAATGAAAATATATGAGAAACATATTAAAAGTAAAGAATCCTGACAAAGGATGAAAATTAGCAACAACCCTACCGTCTATTCAATTAACACGGATAATTTTTTATTACAGTTGTTAACCACGTAAATGTCAAAATGGAGTTACTCATATCATAAAGTAGTGTTAATTGGTAACAGATGTCCAGCATAAAATGAAGATGTAAAAGCTTGTGATAAGGTTTTAATCTTGTTGACTTTATGAGTTTATGGTGAAATGATTATAATTTGACCAATATGAGTAACATGACCATAATTAATGAATTACACTATTACTATAAAATATATAAACAGTAATTATCGTGTAAGCTAAGACTTTGTTTTTTGTCTGAATTAAGTTGAGATAAATTAAATTGAGCTGAAGAAAGCAGAATAGAGCTGAATTAAATCGAAATTTGCTGAGATAAGCTGAAATGAACCAAACTGAATTGAAATAAGTTGACACATCTCTAAATTTTCCCGCTCAAATTTCCTGCCTAAGTGATATTTTACTTGACAATATTTATTTCCTAATTAATTTTGTAACATGAATCATGGTTTAACATCTATAATTGTTCAACTTTTACATAAATAAGGCTAATAAAATATTTCCTTAGGATTATATATACAAATTTCTACTTTTTTTAAAATGAAGATAAACTACATTTAGTTTAATTAATTATCAAATTCTCTAATATTTGTATCTAAAATACTGTGCAATTGCACGAGAGCTATACTAGTTATATTAGAATTCTATTTTTTTTAAAATGAAGATAAACTACAATTAATTTAATTAATTATCAAATTTTCTAATATTTGTATCTAAAATACCGTGCAATTTCACGAGAGTTATATTAGTTATATTAGAAATGAAAAAATGATTAGACACTAATATAGAAGAGTGGAAGTATAGATTTAAACGAGAGAATTTAATTGGCCCGACACATAGTGTAGTAGTAAGAATTGAAAGGACGAGGGACAAGAATATATGGTTCATATGTGTAAGACATTAACTTTAATAATCTACTATGTAAGATAGATAATGACTGATAAAGATAATCATAAATTTAGTACTACTATTCATTTCTTATGCATGCCAACTTTTTCTTTTATGAATTATGAATATCATATGAATTATATACCATATGTTCACCAAGCAACTAGCTCAATCAAAAGATAATGTTAAGGATTTATGTATAAGGTTGCCTGTTTGGGACACTTTTAGCTTGTCAAGGTTACTTTATAAAAGATCCCACATGAGTAGTGGGGAATCCAAAAAAAAAAAAAAAAAAAAAAAAATTAAATTAAATTTAGAATCTTAAAACACAAAAAGGGTAAAAGTTAAAAAAGAAAAAAAAAAAACGAAATTTTCAATGTCGAAGTATCGTGGTTTTAATATGTGCATTGGTTATTAGATGAGCGTATTTAGAGTCAATGCAGGTGTATTACTTGTGTAAGATATTGAGATTAGATATTAAAGACTTTTTTAATATCACGCTAGTTTATTATATCATTTTCATAATGCTATCGCTTGTCAAGGTTAGTTTAT
Organism: Silene noctiflora; assembly: GCA_009801015.1. Taxonomy (NCBI): domain Eukaryota; kingdom Viridiplantae; phylum Streptophyta; class Magnoliopsida; order Caryophyllales; family Caryophyllaceae; genus Silene; species Silene noctiflora. Next base: position 886,423 of record VHZZ01000007.1, read on the forward strand.
AACATGAGTAGTGGGGAATCCAAAAAAAATGTTTAAATTTAGAACCATAGAGCACAAAAAAGAGCAAAAAGTTATATAAAAAAAAAAATAATAAAAAAAAATTTCAATGTCCGATTGCCATGGATTTATTTTGTTCATTGGTCATTAGGCGGTGATCGTATTTAGCGTCAATATCAGGTGTATTAGTTGTGTAAAAAAATTGAGATCAAATATGAAACTTTTTTAATATCACGCTAGTTATATAATTTTCATAATGCCATCACTATCATCAAAAAACCCATCTTCGTGGAATTATATTGTCCCTGTATAAAATTTCTTTTAAAAACATTATACGATGTGCACCTAAAAGAACTACCTGAAATATCCAAATATATATTAAATGTTTATGCAAACCAACCTAATTACATTTAACACGACAATGATTCTGTCCTTTTTCTTTAATTTATTAAAAAGAAGGGATAAACCCAAAGACCTACAACGAGTAGAGTCTCACACAAAGTTTCAAAAACCGAGAAAAAACAACACAACAAAGAATAAGAAGGCGACGACACAGAGAACAACACGTATTCAAACATCAAGGCGAAGAGTCGTTCTCTGCGCTATCCTTTTCTCCTTCCATGATCTCATCTCTTTCCAATTATTTAACCAATCTTCTAAGGTGTAGGGTAGATTTTCCTTCCATGATTTGCACCACAGACCAACTCTCATAAACACTTTATCTAATATACACGGCCAATTAGGTATCTTGTTCTCGAAAATAGTTTCATTTCTCAATTCCCAAATAAGAGTAACTATAGCTCACTTAATTCGACATTGACCATGCTCTCAAACCTACATGACCTGGAATTGTATAAACTAAAGAGGGTGATTTATTGAAATGAAAAAAAAAAAAAAAAAAACTCACTAATATGAAATTTTTTAATGATTCGGACTAAAGCAAAATAATTTATCGATCAAGCATAATGTATATTTTGTAAAGCTCATACTCCACAAAATGTCCCACCATTTCCATACGTTTAATTTTGACCGCGGATGGATAAGTAATATATAAAGACACTATATATTTTAAAGATAAGAAACAACAAACATATGAGAAAGATTATTAAATTAACTTGGAACATTTATAAAAATAGAAATTTAAAAACAATTAAAACACTCAAATAACAAAAACATAAGTAACAAATAGAACTAGGGGTTGTATGATGAATCGCCAAAAAAATGTGTACCCAAAATTTTGTAAATTATGCTAAGGATTGTTGTTGTTTACCTTCTCCTCACACAACCGACTGCAATAATATTGTATATTTTGCTTAATTCAATTGTCATCCAAACTCCCTCCATCGGGTCTATTGCTATCAATTTTCATTCTAAGGTGTATCAATCAATTATTGTTATCGATTTGGACATGTAGGCAAATAGATACTTAAAATATACAAATGGACAAAGTGATAGAATAACTTAATTTATGATATGATTAATTTTCACGACATTTTCTTATTTTCCGAGTCTTTGACTCTTTGCTTAAAAAATACTCCCTTTGTTTCGGTCACTTGTTACCTATTTTATTTATAGGTAACAAAACCCACAATAGTCATCTCCCATTTTATTGGTCTTTATATCAAAACTACAGGTAAATAAATAACCGAAACGAAATAAGTATTTCTTTCATTCCATTCAAGTCTATACATTTGCTTTATATATGTATATCAATGCTCATTTCCTTTTGTACATATCTTTAGTTATATATTAATAAAAATTATAAAAATTTAATATTCACAATGTACTCAATAAGACAATTTAAACAAAATCTCACATGACTATTTTTTATATTATATATTAGACGTTATATCGAAAATTCTTCCCAGTTATGAATAGTGCCAAAAAAACAAACGCATAGAATTGAATAGAATGGAGGAAATACTCTCTCTGTTCCGGTCATTTGTTGTCCTATTTCATCTTCAGGTGTCTCAGTCAATTGTTGTCCTTTCTATTTTAGGATTGCATTTGGTGATCAATTTGATCTTTCACACTCAATTTGCTCTATTTGTCATCTTATAATTGGTTTCCTCCTCTTTCCTTGGTCTTTGTGCAAAAAGCAAAAGACAACAATTGACGAGAATAGATAGAATAATAAATACGCCCTCCATCCAATTCCACACTACCATTATCTATTTTGCACACTATTCACAAACGAGTATTCAAATTCAATTTTCTCTCAGTACGTAAATGAAATTATATTCATGTGAAATCTTGTTTGATTCGTCTTTACGAGTATATTATAAATATCTAGCTTTTATAATTTTTGCAAATACGTAGCTAACAATATTTACCGCGTAAAACACGCGTTGACAAACATGAAAAAACAAAGTGGTAGCGTGGAATTGAATGAAGGGAATAATAAATAACTGAAGCTAAAAAATGTAAAGAAATAAAAGGAGAAGATCGATAGCAACTCTCAACGATACTAACATTGAAAACAAATAAGTCGACAGCATCCAATCAATATCAAAGTATTTGTGTGGAAGAGCATACACAAGGATTAATCACTATCATATATTCATATGTATTTATTTACTGTACGGTAATACGCACATGTTCGTGCACTTGATGTTAACCCAACAAGAGTAATGATACCCACAATTATTGGGCCTTTTTTTTTTTTTTCTTTTTCTTTTGAGAGAAACATATCAATGATTACTATGCAACTCAAGAAACTATTTTACCCTCCTTTATTTTAAGCCGAATCGGTTTCAACAAAACTAAATTAAATGAATTAAGCGAAACTAAATTGAAAAGAGCAAAAGAAATAAAATAACTAAATTCATTTTAATTGAATAAAACTAGACTTATAAAAATAGTCCTTAATGTAAGATCAACATAAGGTGCATAAAACTAAACAGAAACTATAAAATGTTATCAAGTGTGTTTGAGTAGGTTCATGGTCGAATGATTCATCAAATAATTAGTCTCTCTTAAACGGATATTTAAAAATAGGTTAAATAGTATCTATTAGTAATCAGAAATATTCTGTGAATATTTATGTATTATGTATATATTATCCTCGTCGTAGATTTGATTGTATTTGTATATCGCGTTCATACTGTAACCGATCCTATGTACTCTAGTATATAAGCTAATCTAATGAAAGAGAATCCTCAGGGAATTCAATTATTTACATGGCTATTCCGTCATAAATTTCGCTCTGACGGTCAACTTGAACGTTATAAAGCACGTCTGGTGGTCAATGGTAAAACTCAACAGGTCGGAATTGATTGTGATGAGACTTTTAGTCCGGTTGTGAAACCTGTTACTATACGAACGGTCCTCAGTTTGGCCGTCTCTCGTGCTTGGCCCATCCATCAACTTGATGTTAAAAATGCCTTTTTACACGGTGATTTGGTCGAAACAGTTTATATGCACCAACCTCCGGGGTTTGTTGACTCCACGGCTCCATCTCATGTGTGCCGACTCCGGAAATCTCTCTATGGGCTTAAACAAGCTTCCCGCGCCTGGTATCAACGTTTTGCTACTTTTATTTTGTCGCAGGGATTTTGCGGTAGCAAATGCGATGCTTCCTTGTTCATCTACACTAATGGCTCCGACGTGGCTTATCTTTTGCTCTATGTAGATGACATTGTGATTACAGCATCCAATACTAATTTGCTTAACCATATTATTGCTACCTTGTCTAGTGAATTTGCAATGACAGATTTGGGCAAGCTTCACCATTTCCTTGGCATCACGGTCACTCGCCCGAAATCAGGCCTATTTCTTTCGCAGAGCCAGTATGCCAAATCCATCCTAGCCCGTGCATCCATGACAGGATGCAATGCATCTGCTACTCCCGTCGACACCTCCGCGAAACTCGAGGCTGCCGCTGGTCCGCCTGTGGCTAACCCATGTCTTTATCGGAGTATTGCAGGTGCGTTACAATATCTTACAATTACACGGCCTGATATCACCTACGCCGTACAACAACTTTGCCTTTTTATGCATGACCCGAGAGAAAGCCATMTGCATTTCATGAAACGGGTTCTCCGTTATCTCAAAGGAACTTTAAATTACGGCCTCACTATGTCCAGCTCCAAGTCGCACACTCTCACCGCTTATACTGATGCCGACTGGGTCGGTTGTCCGGACTCTCGCCGATCAACTTCGGGTTATTGTGTCTTTTTAGGTGATAATCTCATTTCATGGTCGTCCAAACGCCAAGCTACGGTCTC
>VHZZ01000007.1:894700-906591 GCA_009801015.1 Silene noctiflora
TCGAGTCTTGGATGCGGAATTGATACCGCATGTCGAATCGGAAGGTTTACCTTTCGGGAGTCTGGATCCAGGTCTTAGGCCAGGGTGTACCTTGCCAAGGGTTGCGTTACTGTCTAAGCGTATAGGGTCTTGTATGGCGTTGTGTAGTTAGATAGTCGGTCACCGGATGTGTGTTCTGCTATTGGATTAGTCACATTAGTTACCTTAGTATGTTACCAAAGGTCATTGTTACTATTATGTTTGGTCTTATTATCTTGTCATCACATGTATCTTGCTTTCACCAATGCCTCATGTACGTTTGTATGTTTATCTCGTATATGCACGCATGTTCTATATCTCTTATTCATTATTGATATTATTATTATTGTTTGTTATGTTCATCTCATTGTATCGTGGCTGGGAGGACCCGGAGTTACTCCCCACTGACTGTGGCATTCATGTTTTCATGAATGACAGGTACCGTCGGTGTTTTAGCTGGGGAAGACTGTGTGGCTAGCGAGTGATCTTTATCCTAGGCCATAGTTTTGCTTAGTGGACTTACCTTATTTATGTCTTATCCAAACTTGTCATTCGTGGGATATCTTTTCCCCACCGCTACTTATACTTTTGGACTGTATAACTTATCTATTGCTCGCTTTATGTTTTTAGTTTTAATGACGCTTCGCATTTGGACTTTAAATGTTTTAAAAATCTCGCTTTTCCGCATTTTAGTACTCTTTTATGTTGATTATTCGTGTCTCTAAATAGCGGGGTGTCACAGTTGTTACACGCTCCGTCAGTTCAGAGGCAGTTGTTATACGCTCTAACAGCGTTCGTTCTATACACTATGCTTGTGTAAGTGGAGGCAGTTTTTATACGCTCCGTGGTTGGTTATTCGGTTATTTCATTGTTGGTTTTGAATGGTTGGTTACGTTGTTGTGTTGCGTTTACATCTCCATATATCTTTGTTTGACAGTAAGTTGGTGTCGACTTTTCATGAGTATAGAAGGTCTTACATGTTTACTGATTTTACATTTCAGTTGTTATTGATTGTTGGTTATATTCAATTGTTGTAAACATGACTGAGAGAGCATCTAGTTAATCCTGACTGGTTGTCGACCCCTTTCTCAGGTGGTTCAGGTGAACTGTTGTTTGGATGATATCTTGCTGGGAAGTACTGTGCGGCGAGATGAATAATAATTTGGACTTTGTTTTCAGTTTTTGAGAACCCCTTTAATAATGTAATGACTTTGATCTTGGTTTTAGTAGCAAACCGGATTGGTCAGGTGTTTCCACCACCTTGACCCTTTTATCAATGTTATACTCTGATTATTTTTTATATTATTTTTTCCCTTTGTTTTATAATCCGAGTTGTTACATTATTAATTAATAAAACTTTTAAAATTTTAAAATATAAATAAGCTAAAGTTAAATATCCAAAATATTAAATGAAAATAAGTTGTTTAAGGATAGGCTTATATATAGAATTTTAAAATCTCATTAAAAAAATTCGTCGAAACTAAAAGTATATATCTACTCTTATAATTCTTATAGTATGAGGATTAGGCAAAAACTTTCAGAATATCATTGATTAAAATTTTCCATGTGTTGTAAAAAAATTGTTGCATAATTACAATTGTAGAAAGTTAATGTGGTGTAGTAGGTAACAAAAATTATGAATGGCAATTAACCAAGTAATGAATATTTTGGAGTGGCAAATGGCAATTATAGAAAAATATGATTTTGGATGGCAAATTTAGGGGAAAAAAAACAATTTTTACAATGACATTAAATAGTTTTAACTCATTTCCTTCGAAGAATGTCTTCATAAAATATAGAGGGTATTTTTTGGAAATGAATGGATCCAATACAATTGGGTTAGATTGTCGGAGTATATTTTCTGAGAGATTTTTTGATCCCACGGGCGGGTCATATTCATTCACCTAAATTGAGTCTACCAACCAGATTATTATAAAGGAGATAGGTGAAGGAGTACGGTCCTTCCAGAAGTCCCAAAAATATTTCATATAGTACCATATCTTTTAGTGTTAAGTACCATATCTTTTAGTGTTAAGTACAACCTCCTCAGTTAAAGCCGATTTTATAGTTTAAAATACACCTTACATATATTAAACAAACGTTTAAAACTGTCATTTCTCGTAAATTATATACAAGATTACAATTAATAGTGAGAGGAGCCTAGTAGTAGTTGCATTTCCTGCATTTTACAAATCTACAGTACATTTCTTGAATGCGACCGCGATTAAATTTAGTGAATAGCTTTTGCACAGACTTTAAATTCTCCCCCACAATTAATAAAAAGCCACAATAACTTTAAAAATATGAGATGTCTATTTAAGCATAAAAGCCAAAATAACCTCAAAAAAAATCCCCACATGATACTCATGCCACAGTTGCCCCAACAAACCCACTACATTACAAAGACATCCATGAACTCGATGATTGAGGCCACTGGCTCGATAGTTGAACCGTAATTAAGCTTAGTTTGAAGGCGTAAGTGGAGCTATGGAGTTCGGTTTGAGGTGGTTGAGCTTGTTTCCTTTTCCCGTGGTGTTAGTTCTTTGTTTCGAGGTGATCCAGGCTGTTAAGAGTACGAGACAAACTGTCAGTAAGCAAATAGCCAAGAATGTACAATAAAGTATAAATCCTGTACAACTGTAGAAGTACACTAAAGCTAATAATGAGACTGACTTGCAAAGTAGGGTCAAATACTCGAATCAATGGGGATGAACGCGTACGAAGTTGGGTGGTTGTCATTGCACATGAGATCGTCTCATACAAAACTCATGGACCATGATGCAACATTGAATCACCAAGTCAGACTGTTCAAATTAGTCATAAGACATAAAAGGGTAATGAAATGGTGAATCACCAAGTCAGACTGCTCATATCCGACTAAATCAGTGCGACGCAGCATTGGCTATGCCCTGACTGTTCAGAGATGGTCTTTATGTTTAGATACAGATGCAACTGCTTAGAATGATTCTTTAAAAAGAAAACGATACTATAAAGTATAAATCATGTACAAGTACAATAAACCTTATGAGTCAGCAATTTACGGACTGATTTCAGTCTGTAACTGTAAATACCGACTGATTACAAGAGTAGTCGTAATTTTCAGTCGGCAAGCCTCTTAATTCTTGAAGTGTGCTCCTATAAATAAATGGGAATGAATGCACGAGGATTTGGGGAGTTGGTGCACATGAGACCGTCTCGTACAAAACTAATGGACCCTAATAGCATAAAATAGTGATCTTTCTGAACACTGTACTGGTCAATTAAATATTAACTGAAGTCTTTCCAACATGTTTTTAATACAGACATTATTATAAAGAAAAGCAGATTTCCAAAAGAAAACATTGAATCAACCACAAGACATAAAAGGCTATTGAAATGGTAAATCAACAAGTCAGACTGCTCATATCCGACTAAAACAATAGTTCAGTACAGCGCAGCACACACAGCATACGCCCTGATTGTTCAGAGAAAGCCTTTATGTTTAGATACAGATGCAACTGCTAAAGATGATGTTCTTATTAAAAATAAAAAAACACAACCATACTTTATTGTAACCACTGCACAGTTTTGGTCAGGATTGTGATTTCTGCAGTAAAATTGCATGATTGCAGAAACCCTTACACTATTTGATACAACGTCAAAGGCAATATTATGATTATTCCTTGATAAAAAGTACGGTATCAATATTTTAGGCTCGTGATATTGCCACGGGTGTAAATGCCTCTTCTACGGACATTTACACTTGAATCAAAATGTGGTCATCGTGTGACTGAATAAACCCCGTGGGGCAGGTGCGAGTGTGCGACTACCTCCAGGATTATGCATGCCCTTTTTTTACGGTTCCAAGGGATTTGTAGAACATGACGTTCTAAATGTGAAGGCCACAAACAGTCTTGAGGCTCTCGACAGTTACATTGACATGCTAATCTAAGTGATGTGTAGTAGAGTATAAAAGTAAACGCATCAAGCAAGTGCAACACACAGAAAGGAGCTAAGCTCAAAACCATTTGACTGTAAACCAAAAGCACGGCCACTGTTTGGACAACAGTCATCAGGTTTATACATAACAGAAAACTCACCTTATTGTCTTGTCCACCTCTGTGTTGTGGGCTTGTGGCTTAGCATAGTGCTCTCTGAAATCGTCAAAAACATGCAGACCATCATGCGTATGAGATGTCAAGACAAATGAAAGAGCTGAATTTACTTCTGCTGCAGCCCATGCACAATGTACCTGCAACGAGTTCAAAAATTTGAGTTTACTTTTCTTTTAGGCACTGTAGCTAATAAAGAGCAGGAACAATAGGGTGGGGTGAGGGGTTCGGGTCAGAGTAGGGCAGAATGTCATGCGAAGAGTGTATGGCAACTATGGGGAAGAAAGACTGCACGATCTTCATTATACTTTAGATCAAGATTCGCTTAGATCAAGTTTGGTTGGATTGCCTAACCGATCATACAGATTACAAAGGCTTTGTGTTATCAGCTTCAAGACACAGAACATTAAGAGTGCGTTGAAGGCCAGGCTTCATTATACTTTAGATCAAGCTGCTCTAAGATCAAGTTTGGTTGGATCGCCTTACCGATCATACAGATTGCACAAACTTTGTATTATCAGCTACAAGATACACAACTTTAAGAGTATGATGAAAGGCTAGGCTTCATTGAAATATTAAATCTAACCATAATTAGCGCTGATAATTTGCACTGTGACTCAGATACGACATGCGACTCTTTAAAACAAAGAAGATATCCACAACCATCTATTTACACAAATAAGATAATATTAAGCGAATACATTTCAGGAGAAAAAAAGGACAAACAAAAGGCATAGATATAATATTAAGATCAACACTATCCAGAATAAAACGAAAAAAACATCAGCATTATCCCACTGCCTCAAATGTAGCTTCTAACCTAGGCAGGGCACAGGGAATTAGCAAGTCACTGCTAAAACAAAATTGTGTCAATATTCAATAGATATCAGAAATAGCACAAATTAATTTAGTACCATACCACATAAAAATCACCCAGAAAATACTAAGGCAGCGATCAGAGATTCTTCAAATGATAAAACAAGAAGCCTTCTACCACAGCCGAACATCAAGAAACCATTCCCGGCAGGTTCCTTCTTTTTACCCTTTTCCAGAGGTCGCTCCTTCATAAGATCATCATTTTATTAACTTCAATCATGCAAGTTTGTAGCCCAACTCTACCAAAAGTGAGATCTCCTGCCCTGATGTTCAATGCATTAGTGAAATATTTATCGGGTAAAACCCAAAGATATAACTTAAGAAAAGAAATACATGTGAAGGTTCATCATTAGTCACCTCTGGTTCTGAAGTATCCAATATTGCAGGAAACTCAAAATTTTAACAGATCAAGTAAAAATATCGAAAGCTTCAGAAAGTTATATTTCAAACAATATGCATACTGCCGGGTAGGTACAAGCACAAGACGCGCCTAGAAACATGGAAGCACAACATAGCCAAGAAAAGAAAAGCTGCACCGCTGCACGTATCACACAGGTATACCAATAAGAGAACTCTGAGGATAACATTGAGTTAAGCACAATAAGAAACAATAAAATTACTTCTAGCAAGCACCCAGATGGCCAAACGTTAAATCCATAAAATAAGGTGGGCAAAATAATAAAATTATTTGCACTAGAATTCTGTCCAGCAGGCCCCACAATTCATCATATGATCAAAGTTAAGATTATGAACTGTGTACCTAGTTTTGAACTATACACTGTCAAATTTGTGAAAGGATCTGACGCTTGTAGTTCGGCAGATATTCAGTGACATCTATAGTATACCAGTGAAGACTGTAGTCAGAATCTTTAGGACATAAGGATATGTGTTAATATTGCCTAACGTACATGCAATTATATCAGGAATAATGCTTCACTATCTTTATGCATGTTCTGAAGCAGTTTAATGATAATATTTTGACAAATTCTAGGGTGAGGACTATAAAAAAAACATCATTGAAGTAAATATAAATAATTAAAATAAAAACAAACCCTCCCCAGTTTGTCCTGCTTCCAACAGACCCCTAATCAGAGTCAGAGAAAGCAAACAGAGTAAATGAATTCTGCTTTTTTCCGGAACCTCAATCTTTTTTCCAGCGAGTACCTTAAACATATCAGATATCTCCTATTCAGCACAGATTTCAGTTCATTTTTCCCTTTTGTTGGTTTTTGGAGTGTGTGTGGACTGAGCCTAAAATTCCAATTTCTATTTTATGCTTCATTTTTCTATGGAAAAAAAAGATGTAAAATGTCTGATAAAATAGTAGGCAGCAGTGTAAAAAGGTGGAATAGAAACTATTGACACCTACTTTGCATCAGAAAGTTAACATAAATTGCGCCAGAAAATATAGTACGAGTAAGAAGCAATGTAAAAATGAAACAGCAAGTAGCAGCTATGAACACCTACTTTTGAATAGAAAGTTTGCATATAATGAGCCAGAAAACACCTACCGAGACATGAAGGTTTTCCAAAACCAAGCTTCGCTTCGTACTTCTCGAAAAAATCTAGTCTATGAAAGAATCCATTTCTTATGAAAAACAGTTCTTTTGCATTCTTTTCTTCTAGAATCATTTCCAGGAACCAAAATCAATACATTGAAGTGATATATCACCTAAATACAGGTCTTTTAAATGTTGTCTGCACAACCCAATTCGTTTTCCATTCAAACTGGGATGAATGCAACTGGAGAATCCTGTATTCCAACCAGGAAACTTCTGTCGTTCCATAACATGGAGAGTGTAAGCACATGGCGCTGAAGCATTGCAACCAAAAACAAAACAATTACATGGCCGTGACTCGCTAACCAATCGAGCAAGAGACAGTTGACATACCCCACTATAAGTAATTCCATACATCAATCCCTCATCATAACCAAAACTAAATGAATCAACTGAATTTTCAGACACATCACCCTCCAGGTCATGGCTAAGTGGAATTCTACTAAGCTCTGACTCAAAACGTTTCTCGATCTCAGATTCGTGTATTCTATATTTTAATGCAAGAGTCCGTATGCAAGACATCCTAACTTTATTCAAAATAATGAGCCGTATCTCCCCAAAGTTACCACAATCACCAAGCCATTTGACCCATCTGGAAACAATCCCAGAGAACCAGTCAATGATCTGGCAGTTATCCTGTAAAATGAGGGCTTGGACTGCACAACCATATCCTCTGGCATTGACTATTCCATAGCGCATAAGGCGCTTCTTTATCAACTGGACAGGTGCTAGAATCTTTGTTATGGACGGAAATTCCTGAGACATATCAGAAGGTGGTAAAAGCGAAAGAAGAGTTTCAGTTTCAGAAGAGCTGTATTTTTCTACTTGTCTCTGAAACTCGTAAAATGAATCTCGTAATGTTGGGGGAAGTGAAGGCTCAGCAATGCACTTAGATAGAATAAATTCTTCATTAATAGCAGCTTTTCCCTTTACCTCTTGCATCATCCAAATCTTTAGTAAGTGTTTGTACCAATGATCTGTTTTCATGCCAGGTTTACGGTAATGAGAAATTTTGCTCAAAAGAAGATTATTTTCGGATAGATGTCTTATTTCCGACTCTTTTAACTTCTTCACACCATGGCCTAACCATTTCTTACCAATTCTAATAGTAGCGGCATCCCATACTTCCTGTTTTTGTAATGCAAATAATGTCACTTTTTCCTTTAACTTGTGGATGGCTCTCACTGCAGGAGGATCCTTTTGAACTTCAACAACTGATACGCCACAAAAACGAACGCCATGGCGGTGATTACATGGTGTTATTTCACAGTTGTTATGCGTATCGAGAAGTAGGCAATCAAAGAGGTAATTTAGTACTTCAGATTTCAACGAACGAGCAGTATCTATTGGACCAGTAACAGCGAATAATATCTCGTCCATGAAACGACAACAGTGTACTCTCACACCAGAAACCTTTAAACCAACAATCTTGTCGGGACTGCTTCTTATTTGCCTTCTGAACCAATCACGCAACTTTGATTGTAGCGGCTTTTCATCAACCGAAGAACATGAATCAAGAGCTTCATATCTCAAGGACACTTTATGGAACTCATCATCAAATAGGTCGAGATAAATATTCATCAATATAGGGGATAACACCCCCTCTTGTGGGAGACCTTGGCCTTTAGGGAAACCACCAAATTCTAAATTAAGCGCTTGCGCATCAAACATTCTTTGGATCATACCAGTAAGTTGAGGGTCATTAATCTTATCCTCTATGGTCAAAATCAACTTGGCAAGCATAGGAGAATCGAGCTTCTTGGTCGGAAGCACAGTGAACCACCAATCAGGCTTTCCGATCTCCTTGCGAATGTACTTAAGGGCCGACAATCGCCCTCTTCCACTTCGACCACCGTGAGAGATTTTCGAGAAGTGTGGCCTAAAGACAACTTCCAAAACTATCCTAATGGCTTCTTGAACTATCTTCAGCTTGAAGCTAGGGAGCAGGAGTACTTGTTTTTCATCATGCCCCTTTGTCGAGACAGTAAATGTATTAGCTTTAACGTCAAACTTCCCATTGACGAGCTCTTCCGAGAATGAATCAAAACAAATCTCCGTATTCTCTGAGAAGTCAACATCCACGTTCGAGCATACTCTCAAAGAATTACACGCATCCACAAGAGTCCTAGGATCAGCAACAACCTTCCTAAATAGATCATGAAACTTGCCATCCGCATAATGCTGCTTAACTCTCTTCTTTACCCGCATTTCAATCATCCTTTTCATGTCAACTCTAGTAATCTGAGGTTTATCATTGACCTTACACTCCTCAACCAAAATCGACGCTAGACTTTGTGCTAGTGGCACTTTCACCACAACATCACTCTCATTTCCGTGAAAGGTTGAAAAGCTAGCTTCTTGAGCTCGATATCTACCTGCATATATCCACAAGACCTACTTGTTTAAAAAATGTAACACTATCATTACAATTATCACCAATTTCTCTCAATCAACCAGTAAAACAAAAGGACTCATCCGATAATGACAAGCAAGCAGCATGTATGATTTCTGTTACCAGCAATCTCTTTCCTTGTATCTGCATATATGTTTCCTTCCTATACCCTTTTCACACTTTTCTTTTTACCTCGTTGCATTTGAGGTGTGTGATCACCGATTCTATGATTTATTGATTCATGTCAACCGACCCCAAATCATTTTATGATTAAGGCTCTAATGTTGTTTTTGTATCTACATGCACCAAAACCCCAATTTTCTACCCAAATTCCCCCAGTGCCTCAATAGCTTCCGCATATAACAAGGTAGGAGTTGAATGTACGCAGTCTTACCCATCTCAACCAATACTAATAGGTAATTCCGGATGAGCCATGATAATATCTTATACCCAAATTATCTCAATTCCTCAAGGGCACTCCTTGCATATAGCAAGATAGCAAGGGGGATGTACGCAGTCTTACCCTATCCTAAATTAAAATTAACAAGCGATTTCAGAATGACCCATGATGAAGTTTTCTACCCAAATTGTGAAAATTTAATCTAAAAACTAAAACCCAATTATTTAAAAATCCCATATATCAAATTAAATAAATAAAAAAGTAAAATGGGAGAGATAAATACCTGGTAAAGTTGAAGGCATAGTGTGGAAACGGAGGAGAGGGGTAGGAGGAATAACAATGCGCTTCAAAACCTGTTTGATTGGGTATGGCCATCGATTCACCATAGTCAGGAGTTCAGGACTGAAGAGACGAGGAAGGAAGAGCACTAAGTTTCTACTGGTCACTCCACTATGCCCCGCCACTAAGGTAACTAGAAGGGCAAGTGTCATTTGCATATAGGGTACTATCCGGTTTCAGCTCATAATTTGTGTTTAAGTTTAGTTTCGCTTACGTTTGAGTTCACTTAGTTTTAGCTTAGTTAGTTCCGTTCAAATTTATTCAGTTTAGTTCAAGGTCCGGTTCAAATGGGAAAACATCTTAGTTCATCTTTTTTTTTTTTTTATGACAAGAGTACTTTTAAGAAAAAAAATTATTTTATTATTCAAGAAAATTTTGAACTTTTGTTGTTACTAAATTAATTAATGTGATTAATTTCGCTTAATGGTTGTTTACTTACAGGGGCGTCTCGAATAATTTGAAGGCCCTGTGCAACCATGAAAAAGAGGCCCGCAAAATTTATTGAGATGCTTTACAAGTTTACATATACTCCATTAAAAGTTAACAAAAATAGCCATCGCAAGGCTCGAACTCGGGGCTCGTAGGACATGGGCCAATCTCCAACTCTCCAACCACTACGCCATCACATTGTTATTGATTGAAGATAAGCTTATTATTTATATTAATGTTTTCTTAATAATTTATACGAACACGAGGCCCACGAATTTGGAGGCCCAGTTCGCTCGCGCAGCCTGCACATGGTCTTAGCCGCCACTGTTTACTTAGTTGTGGGATCGAAAATTTCATAGGTTTGTGAGTTTGTCAATCCCTTATTTATTTATATGTATTGAAATTTAGGACTTGTAAGTTTTTTAGATTCCTTCATTTTGCTGAAGAAATGAATGGCGACCAAACGACTCTCATATTTGCATGAAATTTGCCGATTCGTGCACTTTTTAATGGTAGCCAATTAATTTGAAGTGCTTTTATTTCGTCCATAATACATTGTTAACTCTTTTTATTTCATTGGAGATATATGAATCTCGCCCGTTCTATTTAGGACTGGAGAGAGAAAATCCTCCCGATAAAACCCAATCACTCAAAACCCGCGTGTTCTCTCGGCTCGCCGACGGCTATTCCCTTTACCGTCAATCTATCCATCGTCGGCGAGCCGAAATAGTGTATTATTTTCTCTTTGGAATCCGGTAGTTCAATTAAAGAAGGGAGCTTTCTTGATCGACGGGTCAGTTCGCTTGTTATCAACATCGCTTGTTTCCTGATCAAGTGGCGCGTTTACCATCTAGGGTGCATTTTCCAGGAAGTGATTGTTCGATGTCGATTTGCACTTCCTTCTTCAATATCGGTGAAATCGTTTCTCTTTTTTCTGGTTTTTGGTTGCTTAATTAGGCCTACATCTATATTAAGCTCCATTTGTGTTTATCTTTGATTATCTTCTTAAAGCTACTATTTTTAATTATCTTTGTTAGGGTGGTTATCAATAATACTTTGCACATTTTAATCGAGGTTTGTGTTCATTTGAAGTTTTGTTACTTCACTACATGCTGGTTGTTGGCTTTGGCAACTTTTGTAGGTTGCTTTGTTTTATTCTGTCTTCTGCTCGGGATTCTGGTTGTTCCAATTTCTGAAAAGTTTCTTGAAGTTGCATGTGCTCATATTAATGATGGTTTACTTGAGGATGACGGATGGGATATGATAAATTGTTTTATGCAATCAAAGGGATCTCCTATTCTTAAAATTAAAGCTTTGAAGGATAGGGGTAATAATCTTTTCAAAGAAAAATATTATGGAGGTGTTGCAAGTTGTTATGACGAAACTTGTAAACTACTAAGTCTTATTGTTGGAATGAAAGGTAGCTATGACATTTGTTCTTTGTCTGACATTGCAGTTTCCTTGAACTTGAATTTAGCCGTTTGTGCTTTAAAATTGGTTGAATATGAGGCAACAAAGGACCTTTGTTCTATAGTCTTATCTTCTTTCTCCCATAATGCTAAGTGTAATACTAAGGTTTTCCCTGTCTTTGGTCACTCGACCGAGTAGGACTTACTCTGTCGAGTAAGTTTATGTCTTTTGGAAGCAGGGTTTGTGTGTCTGGTACTCGATCGAGTACTCTGGGGACTTGATCGCGTAAGGGCCACTCGATCGAGTAGCCGTCTTACTCGATCGAGTAAGTTGTTGTTACGGGCCTGATTTGCTAGGTTTTGTTAATAACGCGAGAT
>VHZZ01000008.1:11850-46283 GCA_009801015.1 Silene noctiflora
ATATCAGATGAACATCAGGTATAAACTAGTTCAGTTCTTCTATTATATTTCTTACCTGTTGTTTGTTGTTGGTACTTGTGTCTGTTGTGTTGTAATATAGCTTCTATTTTGATGTTTTTTGTAGAGCATCATCACAATGGTTGCACAAGAGTTACCTAAGGCAGAGCATAGAAGATGTGCCAGGCATATATTTGCCAATTAGCATAAGTCGTACAAGGGAGAGGAGATGAATATGCTCTTTTGGAACTGTGCCAAAGCTTATAACCAGCCTGACTTTGATGAAGCAGTAGCTGCTTTGAGAGAGGTAGACCCAAGGGCAGCAACTGCTTTCCTAGCTTGTAACCCTAGTCTTTTATGTAGGGCCTTCATCAACACCCATACAACAAACAATGTGATTGTCAATAACATGGCAGAAACCTTCAATGCATATATCATTAATGCTAGGTCAAAGMATTTGATATATATGCTTGAAGAAATTAGGACACAGTTGATGCAGAGAATGGTCAAAAAGAAGAGAGAAATGGAGGAGCCAACAGCCACTGTATGCCCTAATATTCACGCAATTCTGGAAAAGGAGAAGGATAAGGCATCATACTGCAAACCCTTGCCATCCAATCCTAATCAGTACCAGATTATAGATGGACTTGATGAGCTCAAAGTTAATCTTGCAGAAAGAACCTATACTTGCAGAAAATGGGATGTTACTGGTATCCCTTGTTCACATGCAGTAGATGCAATCTTTGACATTCATGCTCTAGCTGAAGACTATGTCCATCCAATGTACAAAAGAGAAGCATATCTTAGTGCATACAACATGACAATTGGCCAATGTCCAGGAGAAAGACATTGGCCTAAAGTGGACCAGCCCATGATTCATCCATCCCAAAAAGAATGAAAAGCTGACCAAACATGGAGTGGAGATGACTTGCTCTGTATGTAAGTCAAAAGAGCACAATAAGAGAAGGTGTCCACAAAAGGATTCAGTGATACAGCCACAACCTAAGAGAGGTAGAGGGAGGCCTRGGWATGTTAATGTGGAAAATATTGAAAATATTGCCTCAAGCTCCAATACCCATCATGATGCAACTGCCCACCCAAGCAGGACAGGTAGAGGTGGAAGGACCATAAGATCAAGTAGGGGTGCTGCAAKAGGAGGAAATAGAGYAGGAAGTAGAGGTGGTAGAAGGGGAAACAAAGGTGGTGGAAGGGTAAGTATTTTATGATGGTACTTGATTGTTGTTGATTTTGTTTACTTGATACACTAAGATTGCACCTGCTGTTAAGAACAACAAGTTAATTCAGTTTACTTGTTGATGTTTTTTTATTTGCAGGCACCTCAAGGCATGAGAGTCCTCATTGATGATCAGGGGAATGCATACACAAATGTGCCTGGCAGGAACAGAGGACCAACAAATGTTTTATCCCAATGGTTTAACAACCAAGTTTCAACAAACCAACATCCAAATTAGGGTAGAAACATTCAGTGTTTAGATGAAACATTGGTTATGTATTTTGAATGTCAGTCAGTGTCTTTTCAATTAGTATGGTGGAACCAAAATCTTTGAACAATGTCAGCTGCAATGTTTTGAATGTATGTTTCTTTTGTTACAATGTGATGTAACAAACAAGTAAGCTTTTCAAGTTTATATGAAAGATTTGGTTCATTAGATAACTTCAAATTTTAGTACAAGATCTGGTACATTACAACATCAACACTTCACTTCATACAAWTTTTTTTAGGAACAAACAAACTGCAAAAAAAAATCCAAGAGTAAACTAAATAATTCATTGCTAATTTCTCTCCTCTACAATGTCGCGTTACATCATGTCTTAATTCCACCAACTCTTGTTTTAATTTGTGATTCTTCTTCTTCAATTTTCTGACCTTGTCTTCATAGTTATTTGTCTTTTGCAAATCTACCTCATCTTCTAACTGGAAAAACCCACATCCTTTCTGCAATAAAATTAGGTATGAAAACCCAAAGAAAAATTAAATCTAATTACCAAATAAGAATTAAATCTAATTACCACATAAAATTAGGCATCAAAACAAGGTACTTACTGGATACAAGGGACAACCATAAAAGGTTTTGCCTACATCTTTTCCCTTCTTCGCCAACTTCAAAATCGCTGGTAATTGATGTGCACATAACACCGATTTTCTGCCGTTTTTGAAGGAGGAGAGAGAACTTGACGACATATTGAAATTTGAAAGGGGAAAAACAATGAAAAAAATAAAGTGAAAAGTTATAGAATTTGGAGTGAGAAATTTGCAATAATGGAGTGAGATTAAAAATGGAGGAAAGCCAGTGGAAAGTAATAGAATAAGGGAAGGGGATGACTCTTTTAGGAGGTTACATGTTTACTAATATGAGTTACCGGTGCTAGTAGGTAAATTAGAGGGAGATAACAATGAGAGTTAAATGATTGTATAGTTGGTACTTTTCTGGGTTATTGTATAGTTTGAATTATTTTGAGCAGGACGACCATAGTTGGGATTATTCCCATCAATTAACCCTATATTATATGCACACATATATAATGGATGACGATATAATAATAATTACACGACATATGCAAATTCAATAAAACACAATATTTTCATAATTTTTAGACCATTTCAACTATATTGAATGATTAGTGTAAGTTATCTGAAGAATATTTACATAATTCTTATTGCAATTATTGAAACAGCAAAACTCTACAAATTAAATTAAAAAATGATTGAAAACATGAAGCTAAGTATTCTATATTATTCCATTTTTAAGTAGAGCACGATCTTGCATCACGTTGGTGATGAAAACAGGCTCATAATATTCAGATTAAGTCTATCGAAGATATATTAGCTTACTGGTTAAGAAGGAGTATATAAAGTGGATAATAGAAACCTGGTTCGAATCCCCTTACCACGCTATTATAATGTCCTCGTAGCTCATTTGACACCACAAAAAAAAAAAAAAAAATTTAACTGTAGGACAGTAGGAGTATTGGCAATATCCTTGTAGAGATGTACTTAATAGCCTCCATGACTAATTCTTGTGAAATTAAACTAAACAAAGCAGTCATGAATTGAGAGATATTTGGGCGAGTTTTGGATAAGTAAGAGCCAGGCGGGGTTGGCGACTTGGTGGTGTATATTCTCGGCTTTTCATTTCTATCTTATGTTCATACATCAATTTTCTGAAATGTTTAAACTTGTGTTGAAAAGAAACATGGGTGATCATCATGGAAAGATTGTATCTTAAACACAATTCAAACAATTAAAGTGTATTAGAGATTTTGGAATTCTTATGATTGTAATTTATTTCGTACATCTCATTTTAAAAAATCTAGACTATAAATACATCCGACTGTTCTAAACAACTTGCTCTAGATTGGCTAAAATACTCCGCACAAATAATATACCCTGTAAAAAACATGAAATAGGAAAAAAGAGAGTTATAGTATGGGTCTGGACTTTGGACATGTGCATAATTGGAACATACAGATTCAGCCCTTACAGATTTACTTTTAAACTCTTTCCCAAATGACCTAGTATTATTATATTTTTTGAACCCCTTATAAAGGTGACCACCGATGTAGGACTTAGGTTTGTACCCTAACAATCTTTCACTCAAACCAAGAACCATCATCTTGACTCAGACCTTGACCTCGATGGAGAACATCCCACAGCTCGAAGCACCAACTTCTAGACACTAGCATCACCAAGTCTTGATAACTTCCCCTTAACCGACACAGTTCTCGTGTCTCCCCCCAGGAGTTCATGTGTCCCTGCATGGGACTTATGCTACACATGCGGTTATATTATATTAAACTCTTTCCCAAAAAACCTAGTATTATTATATTTAATCATTCTTATTTATCAAATAATGGTTATATTTTAGTATAAAATAGTCATATTTTTCTGTCACAAGCTTAAGATGACTCACAACTCATAAATAATAATTTATGAACTTGATTTTCGCTTCTTTTTTTTCCACATGATTAGCTTACCATGGGTTGAGATATTACTCATAAAGAATAAAGAAAAATAACCAAGATTAATGTTTGCGGACGCGAAAGTGATTTTATTTTCATGATTTGAATGGAATACATTAAAATGTTTAAACTCAAATTTCATAAAATTTATTACCGAATTTGAATTTTCCATGAAAAACATAGATTGAGAAGAAGAGAATAAAGGCGCAAATTTAGGAAAATACAGATTTTGTGGGACGTACATTTCTCATTTTGTAGAGAAAATAACGCTTACCTTTCACACACTACAGTTTATTTCCATTCCAAAATTTGTCCTTTTTGTTTGTTTTTGTTGAATTTTCAACAATGCTAAATGTGTTGAGCTCAAAATGCATAATAATAATCATAATTTCTTGGAAATGTTGTCATGGCCTTTCAAACGAAGGGGTTCTACCGTTATTCTCTTCTATGCCGTCCTTCTTACCACCGCCTTTTTCGCAACCCGTCTCATGAACGTTGTATGTTCCTTTATTCTTAATGCTTTCGTGTTTTTTTTTTTTTTTTTCCCATTTCCGATGGAGCTAAAGACTCGTCATTTTTGTGTTTTTGAAAAATGGGTTACCTTTTACAATATACTTGTGTAGATCTTGAGCAATTTTCAACTTGTGTGTTAAGAATCTTAAGATCACTGCTTCTCTGGCCTAGACTCGTAGAGGTTTTTAAATGCGGACTTGAGCTGGATGGATAAGAGGCGGATTTAATGTGGATTTTTTTGCCTACGAACAAATGGACAAGACCTTGTGTCCCACAGGCGGAGCTAGAACTGAAATTTCGGACTAGCAAATCTTCTTATTGTTCAATATCTTTGCTATGGCCCCTCATGTTAGGAGATGTTCGGGTTGGAGAAATCGATAATTTTAACTATTTTTTTAGGGGGGGGGGRGGGGGTTTGGGTTAGCCGGTGCCCATAGTGATGTTATCAGAAGATACCGAATAGTTTTGTTGTTTTTGTTGATTTTATTGTTGTTGTTGTTGCTGCCGCTGCCGCTGTTATGTTTTGAGTGACATTAACTCCGAGCTTTCCGTTGTACAGCCATCACTTAAAGCATCAAGATTGATCCAAAGGCCGCTTCCAAGCTCCATTCCAAAACCTCAAACTCAACTGAATCATCAATCCATCAAGAAAACAAAATTTCCGTTGCAATGCACCTTGGGTATAAATGTGACTCAAACATGCCCCTATGAGTATCCAACCAAGTTTGAGCCTAGGGACCTATCGACCCGTACATGCCCAGAGTACTTCAAATGGATACACGAGGATCTTCGGCCGTGGAGGGAGAAAGGAATCACTAGGGAAATGGTGGAATCTGCAAAACAGTTTGCATTTTTCAGACTCGTGGTTGTTGATGGAAAGGTGTACTGGGAGAAGTATAGGGATGCTTACCAAACCAGAGATGTCTTTACTGTATGGGGTATATTGCAGCTCTTAAGGCTTTATCCAGGGAAACTGCCAGATTTGGATATCATGTTCGAGGCAGGGGATGTTCCTGTGATTCAGAAGAGCAATTATACAGGACAAGAAGAGAGAACTCCTCCTTTGTTCCATTATTGCGGAGATGATGGAACCTTAGACATAGCCTTTCCTGACTGGTCTTTTTGGGGCTGGTAAGATCATTTCTTTTAATTATAATGGTAAAACTAACCATTTCAATTTTCAATGGAGCCGAATAATCAGTGTTCTTTGGCTTTGGAATATGATGGAGTATAACAAAATGGTTAATTGAACAATCTTGATTTCTAATTCTGTCAAGTAGTGAAGTAGCAGCTCAGATGGTCACCTAGTTGAAAGGGTAAAGGGGATAACAACCTGTCATTATCAAAACTGCCCTTGTGGATCCTTTTACATTAAAATGAACTAGTAGATGGGAGATAAAATCTTCTACTTATTCTCATCAAGGATCATACGAAAACAATCTAATAAATATGATTTTCCGTTACCATCATGAACAAGAGACCCTTTGTGTAACTGGAGTAGTGTTGTATATAAAGGGAATAAACAGTGTTAATAGATTTGGTAAGTGGAGTAACATTTATTATTTGTGTTTCACTAGGCCAGAGATAAATATAAAGGGATGGAATGTATTGAAGAAGGATTTAGCAGAAGGGAACAAGAAAGTTCCATGGATAAATCGGCTACCTTTCGCTTTCTGGAAGGGGAATGCTTTCATGGGTGACAGAATGAAGCTCGTTGATTGCAATTCCACAGAGAAATGGAATGCTCAAGTTGCTACTCAGGTATGTAACAAGTTAGTAACTATCCTTAGTTAATACTTCACCTTTAAGATCATCACTGACTTGTGTCCCGTCTTTTTACATTTTCATGATTTTATAATTTGCAGGATTGGGACCAAGAAACAAGAATTGGGTTTAAGTCATCAAATTTGGCTGATCAATGCGTCCACAGGTTGGTATAGTGCATTTAAGTTGTACAATAGGAGCAGTTAGTAGTGTCTATCCAATCCCCGATCCAATTTTCACTATGGGTGGTTGGGAAATAATGTCTGTTTTTTAACATAGTGGTAAGGTTACGTACATCTGACTCTCTTATCCCTTCATAGACAGGAACATTTGAGGCATTTGGGATTTGGGGTAATGAAGTTTTTATGCTTGTCGATGTCTTTATAGTCTTGATGAACACCATTTTGGCAACAGGTTCAAGATATATATAGAAGGAATAGCCTGGTCAGTGAGTGAGAAGTATATTCTAGCTTGTGATTCCATGGCCCTTCTGGTAACACCCCGGTGGTACGAGTTCTTCACCAGAAGCTTACAACCCATGAAGCATTTCTGGCCCATTAATCCTGATCCTAATCACCTCTGCAAATCCATCAAGTTTGCTGTTGATTGGGGAAACAAGCATCAAGAAAAGGTATCTTTGGCACTACTGGTGGTACTAATATGATAGAATAACTACAAAGTCGAGATAAAGAGGCACAGAGGGAGTATGAATCAATGTTGCTCAGACTCTGCTGTCACAAATTACATGAGTGTGTGTCAAACATGGCTATTTTCTGAAAAGAAGTGTCATATTTTAACCTAAGATGAACTACCTAACTGTTGTGTCGTGTTGAAAGTACCAAGGTGAGGCGTCGAACCAAAATAGATGCTATACATTTGGCCTATGTTTGAATGTTCTCGAAAAACTGCAGGCACAAAAAATAGGAAAATCTGGCAGCAAATTTGTGCAGCAACAGCTGGCCATGGAGAATGTATATGACTACATGTTTAATTTGCTGAATGAGTATGGGAAGCTCTTGAGGTACAAACCAAATGTGCCTCCTGGAGCTGAGGAGACATGTTCCGAAAAAATGGCTTGTCTTCAAGAAGGTCTACAAAAGCAGTTTAGGGTAGAAAGTATGGTGATGGGTCCTTCAATGAAAAACCCTTGTACATTGCCACCTCCTCAACCACCTCAAGTTATCAAGGCTTTCTATGATAAACAGGATAGCATCATAAGGCGGGTGGATGATTGGGTTATGAAGGGAGGATCAGGCGAAATTTCCTGAGATGATATGAGGATGAAACTGTAGTAGACAATTTCAAAACTCTATCAGGGCGATGAACATATTCATCTTGAAGTATTCGACATTTTTCAACATGCCAAATGCTACAAAAAGGCGGGAAAAAACAAAAAATGAAACAAATTTCGGTAAGATTGCTCCTGATCCTGTGAGTAGAAATATGGTTGTAAATTTAGTTTCAGAGCTTAAGGGTGGTTGGAAAGAAAGTTCATTGAATTTCAACCTTTGAGCTGAATGAACCCAAGAACACCCCTTAAATATGTTTCTAATATTTGTCCTTATATTTGCTGCACTTTGTACAAATTGCAGGGGTTTACTAGATCACTTCAGAGGTTGACAATTAGATGATAATTGATTTTGAAATTAAATGCTAATTTTGATTATGTCTAAGATCAGTTTTTTTGTACTTTAGCTGTTAGGGCACAAGATCGAATCATCCTCTCATTTATGTTTGCAACCCTTGTGGGCTGTGTCGCTTTGACACCATTTTTTTACTTCCTCAAGGGTCATTGATAGCCTCATATGGAAGTAACAGTTCTTCATCACCCTCATTTTCGCTCCTTAGTTACCAATTACCAGTTACCACCACAATTCTCCTAGTATTCTTTATTTTAAACTGTATTACTCTAGTAGTAATTACTTATACTAATCGAGTCTACATTATCTGCTGTATAACGATGCAACTGAAAATTTGTTTACTATAATAAGATGTGCTTTATTCCTGTCATCAATTCCGTAACACATTTTCGTTCAGACACTCCCTGAAACCAAAGATTCAGCTACACCGTCTTGTGGTAAAAAGACAGGAGAATTCAAGGTTCTCGAGTTGAAAACTCACTCAAACCTAAAAATACTCGGCATGTCTTTCTATAAGACAGTCTTACGCAAAACTCGAGGATCTTATGCATCAGCCCAAGCAATACTAAGATTCCCACTCTGAGTCAGCGGAACCCCTAGAGCCCTCCAAACAACCTTAGACCCTGCAACAATATTATACCCACAGGGAGGGTGATAACCCTCTGAAGCATCACACCCTTTGGTTGAATCACATTCATCAACCACCCAAGCCTTGACACTCTTCCCATTTGCGGTTATCAGGATCGCCTTTCCGCACCTGGTACCACCATTGTACCACCCGGTTGACAGCGCAACAACCGGTACCCTATCAGGATAGTACATGTTGTCACACTTTGACCGGACCTTGCCTCTGTAGTTCTGAAAAGTTTTGAGGGTTAGAATTCCCGAGGTTTGGTTGGTTACCATTGGGGAACACCCGAAGGTGAAGTAAACCGTGGTTTGGACACAGCAGTTTGAGCTGCATTGCCCTGCTGGTGGACTGTAACCCCTGAACACACCTGTTGACCTGCAAAAATATTGTCCTTCAACTTTAAACCTACTGCTTATTACCGTTAATATCACAATAATTAAACTATATATGATAAAATTCTTCATCTTAACTCGGATTTTTTTTTCGGGTTATTTGAATGATTGATAAGAAAGAACAGCATATATATAATTTGTGAAAGAATTAGTTGTCTTGATCTGATCTTGTGATTAGTGCTAATTGTTATTAAGTTATTATCTTTGTTATTGTTATAATAATGTTGGTCAATATTGGTGGCATGTTATAATAGTGTAAAAGGAACCATAAATCTTGAAGAAATAATACAAGTATCTAGGTTAGATCTGGCTGTTTAGAGCAGCATCTCTGATCTATAGGTTAGATCTGGCTAAATTTATGTTTGAAACAACTCAAGATCTAGGGATAAATCTGATCTGAGATTTGAAGTTGACCTGAATCGGATAATTTAAACTGTATTATCGTAATACTCATAAATCATACTCATTCCAAGCAAGTCTATAGAAGTATTATATATTAGGATATAACTGAATACTCTTTATTCGTTTTGCATTATCAGAATCTGGTTTATTCTTATCAATCAGTACACATTTTTGTGAACACACTTCATAAAACATAATATTCGGCTAAGACCGTGTTGTAGTAAGACAGAGGTAAGAATTCAAGGTTCTTAGGTTGAAAACTCACTACACAAAACAAAAAATTCTTATGCATCAGCCCAAGTAATACTAAGCTTCCCACTCTGACTCGGTGGGACCCCTAGAGCCCTCCAAACTAGGTTAGACGCAGCAACAGTATTATAACCACAAGGAGGGTGATAACGGTCTGAAGCATCACACCCTTTGGTAGAATCACATTCATCAACCACCCGAGCCTTGACACTCCTCCCATTCGCGCTTATCAGGATCGCCTTTCCGCACCTGGTCCCACCATTGTACCACCCGGTTGACAGTGCAACAACCGGTGCCATATCAGGATAGTACTTGCTGTAACACTTTGATGGGACCATGCCTCTGCGGTTCTGAAAGGTTTTGAGGGTAAGAATTCCTGCGGTTTGGTTGGTTACGTCAGGGGAACACTGGAAGGTAAAATAAACCTGGTTTTGGACACAGCAGTTTGAGTTGCATTGCCCTGCCGGTGGACTGTTACCCCTAAACACACCAGTTGACCTGCAATTCTGTCCTTCAACTTTAACACTACTACTGATTATTATTGTTAGTAACACGAAAATTGAACTATATATCATAAAATTCTTCATTTTAACTTGGATGTTTTTTTTTTTCCGGTATTTGAATGATTGATGAGATAGAACAACATATATATAATTTCTGAAAGACGGAGTTTTCTTGATCTGATCCAGTGATTAGTGCTAATTGTTATTAAGTTATCTTTATTATTGTTATAATAATGTGGGTCAATATTGGTGGCTTGTTATAATTGTGTATAGGAAGAAACCATAAATCCTGAAGAAATAATACAAGTATCTAGGTCAGATCTGGCTGGTTATTGCAGCATCTCTGATCTCATAGGTAAGAAATTGGTAAACTAAGACAATTGTATTGGAAAACACTATCGTTTGGTTATCCAAGCGGGGGATAAAAAAAACACTAAGACAATTGGTACACTTTTGATCATGTCATATGGCGGGTGAATGAACTGGTGAGTGGTGACCGAGGGAGGATCAATAAATCTATCAGGGTGACGTATACCCCTTGAATTGTTTTTCTCATTTATTTCCTTATGTTTGTTGTATTTGTACAAATTGCACGGTTAGGTAGATCACTTAGGCCGACAATCAGATGATCACAATATTGAGTATATGTAAGTTTAATGTTTTTGTACTGTAGATGTTCGGGCATAGCGAACCACCCTCCCCTTTTAGTCCTTTACATTACACATCCTTTGAAGGCGATGGCGCCTTAACATACCATTTTTCTTGTTTTACTACCTCTAGGGTTGTGGATAACAATCCCCCGGGTTTCTCGTATTGTATCTAAAGTAATGGTTTTCATCACCCTCTTTTCCCTCCTTTGTTACCACCACTTTCCTCTTATTGTTCTTTATTTTCAACTGTATATTGCCATAGTAAGAATTACGTATACCAAGCACGTCTATATAGATATTGTATATTTGGATACAACTGAAAAATTGTTTTCTATAATAAGAATGTGTTTTATTCCTGTAATCAATTTTAACACACATTTTTGTTAGGCACTCCATATAAGATCAAAGATTCAGCTAAAACCGTCTTATGGTAAAACATTGTGAGAATTGAAGGTCCACTCAAACCTGAAAATACTCAGCATGTCTTACTATAAGATGGTCGACGATCTTATGCATCAGCCCAAGTAATAGAAAGCTGCCCACTCTGACTCACTGGAACCCCAAGGGCATTCCAAACAGCCGTAGACCCAGCAACAATATTATACCCACAAGGCGGGTGATAACCCTCTGAAGCATCGCACCCTTTGGTAGAATCACATTCATCAACCACCTGAGCCTTGACAGTCTTCCCATTCGCGCTTATCAGAATTGACTTTCCACACCTGGTGCCTCCATTGTACCACCCAGTTGACAGGGCGACAACTGGTGTAGTATCAGAATGGTAGTGACTGTCACACTTTGACGGAACCACGCCTGGGTTGTTCTGAAAGGTTCTGAGGGATAGAATTCCCGGCGTTTGGTTGGTTACGTCTGGGGAACACTGGAAGGTAAAATAAACTTGGTTTTGGACACAGCAGTTAGAACTGCATTGCCCTGGTGGTGGACTGTTGCCCCTGAACACGCCTGTTGACCTGCAATTCTGTCCTTGAACTGTAATACTAGTGATTGTTAGTTTTAGTAGCACAAGAAATGAACCATATATGATAAAATTATTCATTGTTTTTGATGATATGATATGAAATAGATAAAATAAAAGAGCATTATATATAGTTTGGGAAAGATGAATTTGATTGATTCTGAATTCTGATTTGTTTATTGACTTATTGTAATTAGATTATCTGTATTATTGTTAATGTGTGTCAATATTGGTGGCTTGTTGAAAATGCAGGATTTGATTATTTGACATTTTTGTCAATGTGTTTTATGATTTTATCCATTTTTGTCAACTCAGGATCCAGACGCCACATTCTTACGGATTATGTAGAGACTATTATTTACAAGAAAATTATCTGAATTTGGACTTGCTAAAACATTGCCGGCTTGAGAAGTCTGACCAAACAACTTTCATTATCGTTTTATGCTTCTTTTGTAGAGGTATTAAAGGTAATTTGTAGTGGGTTAAAGTTAATCAGTCAAATTTGAGGTTAAAGAACGATGGTTGGAGAGATAACGAGTGAACAAAGAGTTGAAAAATGTCATTTTATAGACGAAGTAAAGAGTTCAGGGGTACATCGTGAAATATATAAAAAAAAAAAGTAAGGATACAACTAGAGCTAGCAAAAGCTGCCCGACCCAATCACGTATAACGTTGCTCAAATGACCCAACCAATGAATGGGGGCAAGCAAGACATATATATATATATATATATATATATATATATATATAATGAGAGTATGTATAATCTTAAGATGAGGCAAGCTCCATTCTGACTTGTGAGGGCTAATTAAGCTGCTAGTAATTAGATTAGACATTACATTACATTAAGAAGATGAGATTATAAATATATATATATATACAGTAATACAGGTAAATAAATGGTTGTTCATCCGCGCATTAGATCAATATGAAGATGTGAATTTGTCATGTCCAATGTTTGCCATCCACCACCCATTCTTGAACTTGTTATCTCATTTTGGATTGGTTCACTACTTTGTGGACCCACTCCCACTCCCACTCCCACTCTTGTACTATCTATTCTGTATTCTTGTGATTCTCTTCCTTTTTCGCTATTTTCATTTCTCCATATAAAGCTTCCAACTATTACCTGAATGATTACAGCATGTCAAATAATACAGAACATCTATCAATGTTGCTAACACATATATGGGTCATTTACCTGAACTGGTGTGGCCGCTATAAGCATTCCACCAACTACGCCCCCAATGACACGACCATCAGAACCCGCCAGTGAAATTGTCAGATCGCCACCTTGTTTACGGTTACTACTGTCATTAGCTATGAGCAAGAATGAGCCTGACATGCTCAATATGTCAAACCGCCCCTACATAAATAACCCCAACCATCTAATAAGCCAATCTATGGTATGCTATTACACTATTACTATCTTATAAATACAAATACCTCATATGTAATGCCCCCATTCGGATTCGAAGGATGCCGTATACTCGCTGTTGACACCGCACCATTTGCTGACAATATACATATAGCTCTACCTCCTTGTTCAGCAAATGCCACCATTTTTGCCCATATATCCTGCACACACTCGTAACACACTGACTCACTACCAAATATTAACGACTTTATGACTCACTAACTTACATTCAAGACATCTCCATAATAAGCTGATAGTCTGTCATAAAAGTCTCTGTAAAACTATAGGATAAATGGATAAGAGAGGCTGATCTGATGCCTTACTTCCCCTGTTGCTACTGTGATGACATGAGGTGTAAAACCGACGCCAGTTGAACTAGACACCATTCTTCCTGTCAACAATATCAACCAACAACTCAAGATGTCAATATACCCACACACAATAGCCATGTCCAATAACGATTCAAGTAACATATATAGTTGGAATGTTAATACTAACGTCTTTACGAGTATAGTTAATACTTACTAAGACTTGTTTTTGACGACTTGTAACCAAATTTTGCATCTAATGTTACTTCACATTATGGAACATCAATGCATGTACATACAACAAAAGTTACTTTATCTCAGAAAACACAAATATCTTACCACAGGGAGCCGGTTGTTGTTGTTGCTGCTGCTGCTGCTTTCGACCACTACCAGGAGGCCTCCCTCTACCACGCTTCTCAATCAAGGCGTTCCCTCCTTGACGCGCAGCTGAAATCGTAGAAAGGGCCAACGCCGCTCTTCCATCAGCTCCATATTTCCGAGGCCTTCCTCTTTTTCTTCGCATTGGCGTCGCAGACAGCTGCAGGGAGGCAGGATTCCCACCTAGACCATTACGTTGAGTGGGCTCGAATACTGAAGAATTCCCCATGACATTAGATTGGAAAGGCATCCCAGAATTAGGCAATGAACTAACACCTTGGGAATGAGGCCCAGGTAACTCCATCATTCCCCGTTGCATATATAGCGGAGCTGTTCCTGGTATTGGCATAGTTTCCCTTCTATCCATGCATTTAAATTCGATCGACTTTGTTAATTGATGATATGGGTTTTTCATTCAAGGTAAGAAAAAAGTTGTAAGGAGTTTATGGAACATCATTAAGAAAAAACAAAAAGAAATTATAGGATCACTATACCGACCTAGCGGAAACAATATATATACGATTCTGTGAATTGCATAGAAAACTTGATTGACAAAATTCAATATTGAGCACTAAAATTGAAAACCCATTTAGGATATGAAAAGTAATGAAATGGGTAGTTAATGAAACATGAAAAAAATTAACAAAGAAGGTAAAAAAATTTGTTGAATTGTGTAGTGTGTTATGCATAAGTGGGTAGTTAAGTTGATCTCATCTAGTCTAAAAATGAATGTGTTTGTTTTGTGGAGGTTGTTTATGTGACTCTGGTGTAACTGAAGATGACACTTCGCTCACTATCAGTTAAGCAGAGTGACTGATGAGACGAAATCGACGTTCTCCATCTGTCTGTTTATCTATCTATCTATATACGAAGAAATGTTTGTTAATAAGGGAGGGAAATGAAAGGAAAGGCGTTTGTGTTTGTTGTGGATAAAACCTCTTTTCTTTATCGATCATCCATGATCCATTTTCATCCTTAGCTTTTTCAGCTCTTTTCCCGTGTACCACAATCAATCCTCATCTTAACTATAACAACTAACTAAGGAGAGGGAAATATCAAAGTCTCTTGTGTACATGCCTAATTATCTACTACTTTGCCCGCAAAGGTGGAATTTAGTGGTTAAAATCTCGGTAAAACTCTTAAAGGTCTCATGTTCAAGCCTTACCAAGAACAATCTTGTGAAAGTCAAATGGAAACGTACGTAGCGGCAATGGGTTTCCTCTTTATCCAAAAAAAGAAAAGATTATCTGCTACTCCGTATGTGATTCAGACTCGGGTTCAAGTGTTGGACACTCCTCGGACACACTGAAATGACACGACCCATCATGACTTGTACCCGAAAACATGATTTAAAATCTCGGCCAAGACGTATCGTATTGTCCGAGATGTATCGATATCAGAGGCAAACGATCAGAGATATCTTGAGATGTATCGAATAAATTAAAAATAGGAAAATATCGGTCGAGACGACCGATTCCACAACTAGCTAATAGATTCCATAACTTTATATGAAATAGCTAATAGATTCCACAACTATCACCACGATAATCGGACTAAGAGCGCGATGACCGAGTCAAGGGCAATTCCACGACATCGTTAACGCGACCGCAATTGCGACCAATACTGTAATTTAAAACCATGCCCAAAAATGACCCCGACTTGAAGTGACCCGCCCAAAGTGATCCAAACCCGAAATGACTCAAGACGTTGACACCCGAAATCCGAAATGAGCCAACCTGAACCAAAAAGTATAGCAGACTCAAAATTACCGACACGAAAATTACCAACCCAATTGATCCCACATGCCGCGGTTAAATAAAATCCCAATGGTCTTTTCGTTCAGCTAGTGCTACAGCTTATTAACTTACTTTTCCAAAAGTAGTTACATTTAGTAAAATGGTTTCAAAATCCCGTCTAATTGTTTCAAACGAAAACGATCCGTTTTAAGGGAGAATAACTCATGCTCCAAAAGCATGAGAATAAGACGGAGCATCAACATTACCCAAATGAGTCCCCTTATTTCCCGCCAACGCCATTATCATAATCAAGCTCAACAACTCATTCAACAATTACAAGGCGCCAAAGATTTAAATTATGTATATTCATCACATGCTAAGCTTTTCAAATCTGGGTTCTTAAATGAAACCTTGCCCGCTAATCATCTCATCAATGGGTACATTAAATGTCGCCAAGTCAATCACGCACACATGGTGTTCGACGAAATGTCTAAACCAAACACCATCTCGTGGACCTCGCTCATGGGTGGTTATATTGCAGCTGAGTCCCCAGAAATGGCTCTTCTGCTCTTTTCAAAGATGCCTAAAAACATGGTGTTGCCGAACGAATTTACGCTCTCAACTGTCATCAATGCTTGTTCAACAGTTGCTGATATAAAGGCAGGTGAAACGGTTCATGCATATTCTGAAATCCTCGGTCACCAGAAAGACCTTGTGGTGTGTATAGTAGCGCATTGATTCACATGTATGGGAAATGGAATAATTTGGAGACAACGAGATGGATTTTTGATTCGATGACGGAGAGAAGTGTTATTTCTTGGACTTCAATGATTGCAGGGTAAGCAAGAAATGCACAAGGGTATGAAGCTTAGTTGATAACAACCCTCCCAATCAATTTATGTTATCAATTATAATAAATGCTTGTTGGAGATTGATAAGGCTAGTGTACGGAAATGTCATTCATGGAGCTGTAGTGAAAAGAGGGTATGAAGCGAACAAAGTGATTACTTCTGCACTTGAGGATATGTATGCGAAATATGGTTGCATTAACATGTCCCTTAAGTTGTTCAGACACATTCAAAATCGATGTCTCAAATCTTACACTTCTATTATCATCTCTTCTGCTAAACACGGACTTGGTAAATTGTCCATTGAGCTATTTGACGAAATGATTCGAGAAAAAATCAAGCCAAATGAAATCACATTTATCGGTATCTTACACGCTTGTAGCCATTCAGGGCTCATGAACAAAGGCCTCAAAGTACTAAATTCAATGTGCACTGTATATGGAGTGGTTTCTAATGTAACACATTATGGTTGTGTGGTTGACATGCTTGGAAGAAGAGGCTGTTTGGATGAGGCTTACCATTTAGCTAAAACAGCGGAAATCCCTCGAGATAAAGAGGGTGCTTTTGTATGGGCGGCCCTTCTCTCGAGTATTAAGCTTCATGGTCTAGTTGATATAGCAACCCAAGCTAGTAATTGCCTGTTGGAAGCCAAGCAACAACTAGACAGTACGTACGTGTCAATGTCAAATGCCCTTGCATTGGCCGGGAACTGGGATGATGCTCAAAGTATCCGGTCTGAAATGAAACGGGCTGGGGTTAGAAAGGAACCTGGTTGCAGCTGGGTCGAAATTAGGAGTTCAGTATATGTATTCTATGCTAGAGATGTGGAATCGTGTCCAAGAAGCGACGAGGTGTTGAGTTTATTAGAGGACCTTGAGAAGAGAATGAAGGTTCTCGGTTTTGTTAGTAGTGGAATGGTTATTGTGGATGTTGAAGAAGAATCAAAGGAGGAGTTCTTGAGTTTGCATAGCGAAAGGCTGGCTTTAGGGTTTTGCTTGATAAGTATACCTAGAGGAGAAAGTATTAGGATCATGAAGAATTTGAGGATGTGTAGAGATTGTCATGAGGCATTTAAACTCATTAGCAGCATAGTTGAAAGAGATATTGTTGTAAGAGATGTTAATAGATTTCATCACTTTAGAAATGGGTCTTGTAGCTGCACAGATTACTGGTGAGTGGTGATAATAAAAAGCTTAGTTACCATGGCATACATTGGTCACTGAAAGAACATCCAGAATTCAACCAACTCAATACAAAACTAGGTAGCATGTCAGGAATGTCTATGAATAACAAGCTGCTCCTACACTTAGTTTTTCTCATACAAAATGCACTACTTCAGCTCAGTTATGTGAATTGGGAACCCATTTTGGGGAAATTTAATAACCCAGAAATGGAATTACAAATTGATGAAGATTTGATGTGGATTAGTTGAGGAAATTCTGGGGTTAAACTGTGAGTTGAATGTGAAAGATTAAGTGAATTCATGATTAATTTTGTCAAATTATTAATGATTTAATTTGCATAGACAAAAATTTTAAAATTGAAATGTCTGAGCCCGGGTTCGAACCGGGGACCTCTAGTGTGTGAGACTAGCGTGATAACCGACTACACCACCCAGACTTCCTTGTCAATTTTACAAAACATTTTGAATTAGTACTTTGGTTTCCACTTTCATCCAAGACGTCATTTTGTCTTTTCTACCTAGCTGGGTCCAGATTCTTTACCGCCTAATGTCGGAAAATTAACTAATTTTAAGTATCAAATAACCTACACGGGGGATATATCTCCCATGCATGTTATCTTATGTTATTCCAACACTTTACCTTCATCACGTGTCGTACATTTAAATATTCTACATGACACAACACCAACACTTTATTTTAGACTAAAAAGTGAATCCATAAGAATAATTCTCCGTATTATTTGAGTACAAAATCAGAACTGTACATTATAAGCTGAAGCAATTTTACAATCTCAAGTTACAAACACAAAAATACATATTCCTGGGATGCAGTCTTAGAACGGCGTTGTCTTTCTTCTGGTTCATCAGGTGAGACTTGTATCGTCTGCAAAAGTGGACTTGCAAGCATGGAGCCATGGAGGTACAGAGATGGACACATGTACTTTAGTATTTTGCCCTGATGTCTGTCCGAGGAGCTCTAGCAACCCGAATTAGACCCTCTTGGACGAGTGTTACGACAAGCTGGTACACAACAGATCCAAGTTACAAGAAAGTCGTCAACAATGGCAATATTGCCCTATAGCGTAACCCATTCTATCTATGGCAGGATACGGGAGCCAAAATACGCATCCCTAACCCAATGCTAAAAGCACGGAGGGGATGGCAGTCACTTATAACGAAAATTGCATAGACCATAAACCAACTACCAAATTCATTTGAGTACTTCACAATGTAGAAGGCACATGCAATTTAGTAAGCTATTTTGTATCGATCAAAACCGGAGAATATGAACAGTGAATCTCTGAATTCAATCTGAAAGTCATAAGAAAGATAACGAATGACGAGTGGAAAGTACCTCCCCATTTTTATTGAACATTTGACCTGAAACTAATCCACGAGCTGCAGAAGAAGAGGAACTTTCCATCTGCATTGCAAGATCCACATTAGCCTGTCTAACCAAAGTAAATCAACCAGTCTAGTCGATACCTCATAATAGTGCACTAATGCATTCTTACCACGAATAACAACCAATCGTCAGCTTTGACAGGCCTGTGGAACCATATCCTGAAATGACATAGCACAACGGAGCCTTAATCGCAAAATAAAATAAAGTCGGCTAATATAAATTGTCGACCCCAGATGATATGGAGCTATAAATAAGACGAGACCTGGGTCTGGTTTAAGGAATAACATAGGAAAGTGCGCCTCAGTGAGAAAAAAATTAAACACCATAGATTCATATCTTGCAAAAGGAAGAGAGATTTTACGCAGATATGCATCTACATAAACAGAATGTAATCTAACACATAACATTCTGAAGCATACAATATGAAGCACATACATGAGTAACATGTAAAGAAAACTGCGAGGGAGGTGCTCACGTGTGATTCAAACTAAGGGCACTGATCTTCAGACCTCTTCGACGGTGAGGATTACAAGTCACTTCAACAAACATAAGATCTGAAGCATACGCCACCACGCATCTGAGGAGCAGATATACATTTGGGGGAAATGTCAACATGAAAGATGAAAAGCAGCCCTTAAATGTTACAAGCAATGTCCAAAACTTAAGATAGTTTGAATATCCCAAATAGGTTTACGTTGACTTGCCTATGCAATGCTTGATCATCTGATAATTTGCCTTTGGCTTTGAACCAATATCTTAGCCTGAAAATAACAGTAATGAACTAATGATTGATATGTCCAGCAAAGTTCAAGACCCTAAATTAGGTAGAGTAATTTCCTATATTTATTTCAATTCACAATATTTACACATGGCACAAAATTGAAGGGCGGGAGTTAGTGGGAAAAATATACATGTCAACTGAACGGAAAGTGCAAATGGGTAGAAACTGGATCTAGGGATGTATTAAGCGGGTAAGATAGGATATCGCGCTGCATACGAGGATTACACATTATTCCCGCCATGGGCCATGGGTAATGGGGAGAGGATGATTTCACATCGTATCTGCTTCATACCCGCCAACTAGCCATTTATTAGTATACCTAATATCATTATACTGTTTTAAAATTACAAATCATGAAGCAAAATCAGATCTATTTGCAAGTTTATTGCGACTAAAACCAAGTTACTAAAAAAAATACGGCAAAAAGTCATGGTTGAGATGGGCGGCGACTAAATAAAACAGGTATGGTTTTAGAAACTCTAACCGTGGTAGGTGATACAGTTGACATGGGAAGATGTTTCCTTGGGTGGGTAAGGTGTGGAGATATTCATAATGAGGAATAACCTAGAGAGGAAAATGCACTCAATCCAAATGAATGAAGAGGGTATGTATGATGAGGTAACCTTGCAGGGGATTTCGTCTGGTTCGTGGAAGTGTTTGGGTCACAAAATCGTATGTCAATGGGCCAAATAGCATGTTCTCTCGTTGCCACCTTGTTTCGATAAGTCCTGTCACAAACATGCTATTAGCAAGGAGATATCAACAAATAAATAAACAAGTAAATGTGCATTTTTAGTTTAAGCTTTCACATTGAAGAGTATAGACTTTAGAGCGCCCAGTAGCTGCCTAGCAGGGCCTTAAACAAATTTTTTTTTTGTGGGGCGGGGGGTACTAACCGTAAAGTTCGAGTTTGGGGGCTGCAAACCAAGTACAAGCACTAATACAAGTGAAAAAAATTATATATAATCACCGTAACTCTATGAGCCATATCATCTCAGCTCAAGATTCTAGTGTTTTACAGAGCAAAACGAAAACCTGAACTAGGAGGTTGACAATAAAGACACACCTTGGAAGTCGGGGATCAATTATACGCCTTTCACGTAGCTCATCCATAGATAGTAACTAAAGCTCAGAAGGAACCAAAACATCAGCATAAAGAATGTCATTCCAGCCTACAGAAAGAAAGCGTATACAATAAAGTGAATACCGTATCCGGATCTGGAACCTGTGGCATAACTGCTTCTTGGTGTTCAAAGCCCTCCTCCTCTTTCTGCAGGAAAAAATGGAAAACGACAAATTAACAATGTCTCATCATAGCTGTTGAAAACAGCAAAATGACTCACTAAGCTCTGTATGCTTAGTTTGTCATGAAGTAGCATAGCAAATTTCCTTGTATGTCTTCTGGAAACATCCTGTATCTGTTTTGAACATAAGGGTAAAGTTTCTTACACTCAACCCCTCAATTTCGAGTTTTTTTGAAGTGTAAACGTGCGTACACTGCCGTAGCCCATAGACGGAAGCTATTAAGAACGGGGTCAGGTTGTCGTCAAGCTGTCATCTTCTCACCATACTGATAATATCTAGACAATGAACTAAGCCATTTGAGCATCTTACTTAAAGATTTTAATTAGTACCAAGTGATGAAAAAACAGCTATTCTCAACTTATGTATACTGCAGTGGTCAGACTTAAGAGTATGAATCAGAGGCGAAGAGTAAAAGGTAAATTACCTGAAATGAAGCAAGCAACGTGAATACAACATTTCCTTTTTGAATTGCATCCACTCTTCTGGTCGCAAAGCTCTTTCCATCACGAATGCGATGTACTTCATATAAGATAGGAACTGCCAGTTTTTTGTAGACGAATGAACACCCAGCATACTAATGCATAACAGTATGTTTTATTTAGTATATCTCGGTTACCATAAAGAGGATATAAGAATAAAAAACTTGTCTTGTTATATGAGGTAGATGTTATTGCAATTTTACAAGGACGAAAAGAAAATTAATTCAGTAAAGGCCCAAGAAATAAACTGACCGTCATAATCCCCGACAAGGAGAAAATAAGCTTGCAAATGATGGGCGATCTTTAAACAATCAACAGTTTTTGATGCAGCAGCTAGTGCCTACAATGTATAACATGGAAACAATTGGTTGTCATATATATAAATTACAATTCACACAATCCTCAAATATAAATGTATATTAGTCAGCACATTCAGCAAAAGCATGTAGCAAAACTTACATGGCCAATAAACTGTCCTCCAAAAACCTTCCCGAACTTTATAGCATAGGGCAAGGTGATTCCTTTAAATAGATTGACCTACAAGCAAAAAAAAACAGCATATGGAAATTTATCAGAGAGCACAAACGGGTTTGAACGAAGGTCATGAGTAGCACTACTACCAGCTAGACTAGTTGGCATTTGTAGAGTCTTTGTACTATTACAGATAAAGATACTTGACCTGACATAACAGAACAAATAAGCGTAACGGCAGATTATGACATCACAGAGACAAAATGCAGAACATGGTGGAATTACCTAATAGGATACCTGAGTATTTTCCAAACAAAACACAAGCTATCTATATGTTGAGCCAACAGAATAACAAGACAAACTGCAAACGTCAGAGTATGAATCCTCATAGTTTGTCAATGGTGCACGCTAAGGCACTAACCTAACTGGTAAAGTCATTCAAGTGTGTTACTCGTGACCGGGGTTCAAACTCATCCGTATCAAAACAGCCGTTGTGACTCCATTTACACCAAAAAGACAAAATAGTTGGTAAAATGGTCAAAGACACACATACTTCAATAGGATCCACATGTAGTATGCTTTCAACCGGTGCGCAGGTCTCTTGTATTTCATGAGCATTCCAGATAGATTTTGGTTGCAGCAAACAGCGATGCTCCGAAGGTAGTATCAAGCAGGTCAGCTATCACAAACAGTGTTGAATAAGCACACCAGAGGAATGAGTAAAACTGGAAACAAATGTTTTGAAATATACTTCGGGATCAAATGAAGAGGTCTCTAAATTGCTTCATTCATTGTAATAATAAGAAAACTTGGATTACAACAAATTTGCCAATGACAGCCGAGCCACTTTATCATTCTTAATTAGTCTTGTGCAAGATGGTCTCATGTTAATATAATATGTGAACAGCCCAATCCAACCAAACTCCCCACCGTATACCCATTATCCCACTAAACCAAGAAATTTCAGAAAT
The DNA here is from genome assembly GCA_009801015.1 of Silene noctiflora. Lineage (NCBI taxonomy): Eukaryota > Viridiplantae > Streptophyta > Magnoliopsida > Caryophyllales > Caryophyllaceae > Silene > Silene noctiflora. Next base: position 34,831 of record VHZZ01000008.1, read on the forward strand.
AACTATCTATAACATGGGTCTGTTTCATCACTCGTGATTATGTATACTCATGAGACTGTCTCATAAGTGAGTCTGTGGTTTCCAAAATTTTGAAAATAACCTTTTGGCCTTTTGGGTAAAGAGTACCTTAGTTAATGCAATCACATCTGCCTGTTGCTGTGATGTTGGAGCACCTACAAAATCACATATATATTAACTTTCAAAATGTACAGGAATTCATGAAACATATCTCAAAAAAGCAGAAACAACACCAATCACAGACAAATTTTTATTGCCTCCAGCAAAATTACTACAATATCATTACAGATAACTAAGAAGGAGTACAATAGTAACCATCGCCAAAATAGTCATAGCGTTTCAACACGAACTCTGGGCGAATATCTTCATCGGAATTTCCACAAACTTCAGCCTAAACATTATGAAAGACGAAGAATGTTTAGCGAAGCTCCAAGGACGAGAGCACCAGGCAATAAATAAACCTTTCGGTGGTATTTATCAGAGAAAATGAGCTTACCTCTCCTTCCAAAACAAAATATACTCCTTCGCTTTCCCCATTTTGAATAACAAACTCTCCCTCGTCTAATACAGAAAATCAAAAAAATGACAGTTGTCAATCCCTTCAACTAGGTATCAAATATGTAACAGCAAACAGTAACCAATTTGTTGTCTTGTGTTTAAAAGCGAACATGCTTTACTCCTTTGCATTGGCTGTGAGACCCGTGACACATAATGAATCGCGATCATATATTCCATCCTATTTTTTTAGAATTGCGCATTTGTTTTTGGCTTAAATAGTTAGGAGAACAAGCATAGTAGACTGTAAACAAATATTAAGAATAAATAGGAATGATGATTGATACTTGTATTCAAATGGTAACGTTAAAAGCGACATTGTGGATCCAAAATTTTCTAAACATAGAATGGATCAATTCCATTGATTTGATCAAGAAATGAAAATCACGCAATTCCAAAGAATAGGAAAGAGTAGCATTCATAAACGCAAATCATGGCGATAGAGTTACGCAGATGTAAATTATAGGAAGGAAAACTAAACATGCATATGAAACTTTTAGCCAAAATGACAGTTACAATCAAATCAATTACTAGATGGTATCATCCACTAACTTCTTTTACCAGTAATTGATGCTTCAACATGAAACTAATGCTCATAACTATTACAACACTATCCCACTGCCTAAAGGGGTCTCACAAATTGCAAGGTAGGGGAAGTTAGGATGTCTAGCAACACAAAGAGGCAGCTTCCGAATGACCCAAAATGAAAATTACCCCGAGAAGTGCATCTAATAACTGCTACTTGCTTTAAAACGAAACACAACCATTTTAGTGACCAATTTGCTTTATTCCACCATAATACATAACCAAACGAACAACGACGAGACTTTGCCTCCATTGGAAATGGAACAACTATGAAATAATACTCCCTCCGTCCCAATCATTTGTCAACCTTTGCATAAAATATCCCTCGCACAATGAATATAAAAGCTAAACAAATAACAAAGACTGAAAGAGTAATTATAATATAAAAATACATTATCAGGATTCAGGAATATGATGACAGGAAGCAGTAAAGCAATGAACTTTAATAAAAATACCCATTAAAATAGAGCATCATCATAATCAGAAGCTCAACTAAATCATTAAATTCAATTATTATTATTATATAATTATAAATAATAAAATTACCAAAATGGTTGAGTTTGACAAGTTGAGCAATTTTTCTGATAGATGAACTGGGTAGTCTCTGAAGCAGTGGAACTCCTCCTAAAAACTCGACCACTATAATTTTATCCAAAAAATATTTGATAATGTTAGATCAAATATATTATTTTCATTATTTCAAAAAATAAAAAGGTGAATTTCGATTACCTGATTCAGCATTCATCCTTCTCAATTTAAGTTGGAGTATGATTCAATGGCAACCACTATACACATGGCAGTTACTTATATATACATTGAGACCGCCTTTAATTATTGTCAAAACTTATTCACATGTTGTTCCAAATATCCAATTTTTCAATCTCAAAAACTTTATAAGTCATAACTTCTATTTACGAGTGTTTACTCAGAAAAACATGTGAAAAACATGAGTGTTTAGTGTTTACTCAGGAAGTCAATTTTTTTTTCTTTTTTTATTTCGTGAACACTTAGATCAACTGGCAAGAGATTGTTCTAACTTAACCAGAGGGCTCGTGTTCGAGTCCTGAGAACGCAGCAAAGGAAGTCAATTTTTTTAATTTCGTCTATTTATTTAACTCGTTTCATATTTAAGACGAATATATTATTTTGAATAAAAATTTGTGATTTATTATCGTAATTTATTTTCGCAGTACGTTTTTTATTCAACCGCAATACTTTTTAACAAACTTTTTCATTTACGTACACTCGACAAAAAAACTCTAAACCTAATTCTCTCATCGACGGTGGCCGGGAGTAGTTACGTATGTACTACATACTTGTTTGTTCTTTACTTTTTCTTTTTTCTTCTTTTTTTCCCATAATTTATAAGCAATACTGCATTCCGACTCCAACCTTTGGGTTTTCTTTAGAAAATTACACTATGCAATACCCTTTTTTTTTTTAATAAAAGTTGTTGATACAGTACCAATTAATTCAAAAACAAACACTCATAGCAAGAGAAAACAGTAGATGGGAGAACATAGGTAGGAAGAGAAGGGAGTGAAAATGAAAGGGGTAAATTGTTAAAAACATACTACGATGAGTAAAATGTCTACTGCAAAAATAAACACCCATTATCGTAATTTATAATGATGTTACACGTTACTAGTCCATTATTTATTTTGTTAACCAATACAGTTAGTGTTTCACATTCATGCTACTTGCGGTCAACTATGTGCGTATAATTTACATAATTTTAAAACACCTAACTGCTTCTGTTAGGTAGGTCTTAGGACTTGGGAGTAATACACATATACATATATAATTTATATAGACTTGTCGGCACACAATATTTTGTTGCAACTACATTAGCTCCATTGAAGTCTGCATTAATTCGGAATTTGGGATGATACAATGTCCGCAAGGGCCTCCAGCTTCATACCCAAAATCAGTACCTTGATGAGAAGCTCATCAAGTAACTGTAAAGCTCTATCATTACAAATCTTGCAGAAATAACATATTCCAGAGATGACGACTTCCGCTATCTTCAAATGCATCAAATTTTCGCTCTTCTTACTTAGGAGACCTTTAATCTTCTCCAGGAATGAAGTCACGAGTAAAGAGGTATATACTAACTATATACAATGATGCATACACTTCTTCATAACTTAGCATTGGGGGCTGTATGAGCTTCTCTAACAACCCTAATGAGACCCTCTTGTAAAGCTGTTACCACAAGCTGACACAAAACAACACCTTGTTATTTACCAACAACATACGTTCATTACCTCAATGGCCGAACCAGACGAGATAAGGGTGTCCATTTACAAGGTATTACTTGTGTACCATCCTGATGAAATATAATGAAATTGAGTCGTAAAATGCACATACTCAGTTACCCCAAGATGCAAGAAGCATAGAGATTATTCTGAATAGTTTTTTACTGTATTCAATCACATTCTAAAGCCAACAAACTGAGATTTTAGCCCTACTGGAAATGAACACGTCTGAAAGTAGTTGAAAAATATAAAGAAATAGGTTTCGACTTAAGAATACCTCCCCATTCTGATTGAACATTTGACCTAAAACTACTCCGCGATCTGCGAAAGAAGATGGACTCTTAATCTGCATGGAAGAACCACATTAGCCTGTGGGGAGCCAAGGTAAATTAAACACCATAGTGTATACTCCATAGTAACGCATTCTTACCTCAAATAACAACCAATCATCAGCTTTGACAGGCCTATGGAACCACATCCTGACAAGGGGTAACCAAGTACAAAATTTATCATTTTTTGGATCATCGCTTTCTTCTGGTCAAATTATACACTTTTCCATTTTAGTGCCCTACGGTTTGGGATAATTCCACTTCGATATATGAGGTTTTTCTTTGGTTACCCGAATTTTGAACAGTTTCTCACCTTGGTGACACGCGCGCATAGCCGCATAATGAAGTGTGTAATTTATTATAAATACAATACTAAATTGATTATTAACCAAAATTTACAATAAACAAAAACGTAGTTGCTCCTCACAGTACGTATTTTACTCAACGCGGTACATTTGTCTTATACTTACTGCGTTGAGTAAAAATCATACTTCAAAAAACAATACCCAACAAAAACTTTATATGCTTTTCTAGTGAGCTTTATATACGTAACTACACTTGTAAATTGGATTAAGTTTTGGTTCTATTAATCACACAGAGTTCTTAAAGTAGCAGACAGCAGTAAAGTAGGAGGCGCTTACGTGTGATTCAAACTAAGGACCCTTAACTTCAAACCGCTTTCACGGTGAGGATTACTACTCACTCCAAGAAACAAAATATCTGAAGCGTAAGCCACAACACATCTGCAAAACAAATGCAAAATTAGGGGTAAACTTTAAGCATCAGAACTTCAGAAGACCACTTAGATTTACCACTAGAACGTCTAGGTCACTACGTTTTCTAAATTCAAAGTATGAGGCAAATGAACAAAGTTACATACCCTTGTTTTCCCTCTTTTACCTTTTTAGGGTCCACTTGCACATAAGTTTTGCTAAGGCTTTTTAAGGATGTGACAACGTAAAAATATGCCTAAATAGGAAATGTAAAGAATCGCTTAGACACTCATAGAAAGAATTGACTGGAGTCTGGGACGGAGGAAATACTTTATTACTCATGCACTTGACCAATTCTAAACTCAGAAACTAAAGCTATTGTCTATCACCCCAGTTGTTGACATGGACTTGTGCAGGAATCAAATAGGCTTTTAAAGATGTACAAGGAAGGGCATTATCACATATATACTCCGTATCGAATGTGTGACCGTAAGAAAGTTAAACGATTTCAAGAGCTGAAAATTCATGCAATCATGCACTTACAGAAAGTTAGTATACATGAAAATGCTGCTTCTTTGATCTCCAATCAAGGTCAAAACAAGTTCATCTGGAAAAGTTTGTTTTATACTCAATCCTTCGTTTTGTAAGTCGTTTTACGGTGTTCTTAAAACTATTTTTAGAAATATTACCATATCAATTAAGTATAATAATTACCCATTAAAATTAGAAGAAAAAAACATTAATTTTTGCATGTCTGAATTTAAGCGCAGAGATTAACTTTTGGTTTGGATAATAGTGCATGACAATTAATATAAGAAATGCAAAACGGACAAATAAACAAATTTTTTTCTCCAGTAAAACGACTGAAACGGGGTGAGTATTACCTATGCAAAGCCTGGTCGTCTGATAACTTGCCTTTCGCCCTGAACCAATACTTTAGCCTGAAAAATACAAAATTACAAATAATGACAACATGTGCAGCAAAGTTCACTTCCAAAATTGATACAGTTGCATATGATGAGAAAACCTTGGAAGGGATTTGGTCTGTTTCGTGGAAATGTCGGGATAACAAAATCGTATCTCAATGGGCGAAAATTCATACTTAGTTATCGCCATCTTGTTACGAAAAGTCCTGTCCCAAAGATATGTCATAAGAAAGATGGTAATTCATCCCAACATAATAAAATAAGTACATAGTGCACTTTATTGCATGCAACTTTGTTATAGAAGTATATAGACCTACATGGCTACACATTAATGACTCATACTATGAAAGGAGAAAAGGAGTACTCAGAGGCGTCCGTAGGGTATTCATTTAGGTTCTCACAACCGAGGCTCAACAACTGGAAGGACCTCAAAGTTGGAACTCCATTGAAAATAGAGTATTTGAGGAAAACTGAAAACCATTGTTTTCTCGCAAAACCTAATACAAAATGAATAACACATTTATCAACACCAAGTCCCTAACCCATACGGCCATACCCATTTCCACCCAATCGTCATAGTAAGAATTTTATGTTAAAAAGTAAATTTTAATTGAATAATTTTATTTCTTAATCATATATTGGGGCCAAGTTAGGGTCTCCCAAATACATGGGCCAACCAAAAAACAGGAGTGTGAAGTCGTGAATATCTCGGAGAACCAATCTGGATTTATGCTGTGATTCAGTGAACATTTGTTGTGTGCATATAATGGCAAATAATTGGGATAAAAAAATTGTATTTGGTTTTCATTAAAATATTAAATCGGAAAAGACATTTGATTAACTGTCAAACGAAGCTGATGATCATAAAAAAAAAATACGTGTCTTTTGTAAACATATAGACATCATTGAAAGGTATGTGTGAGTGTGTGACTGTGTGAGGGATTAATACGACTCTAGGTAAAAAGAAGAGTTCAATAATATGAACGGTGAGCTTAAGGCTTTGCCCTTAATTAGGTCTTTATCGGAGAGATGATCGTCGACAACTGATGAGGTTAAGCAGATTATATAACATGGTGTATATTATCGACAACAGTTTATTAATGGAGATGAAAGGCCGTTGCCGACCCAAGAATCCAGAAGGGCACAACCACTAATGATTGAGTCGGGGTCAAAAGGTAAAAGAAGACAAAAACAAGAAAAAGAAAAACGAAGTTAACCTATGTTTAAAACAAAATGTTTAAAAGGAAACTCGAACGATAGGCGGCCAGAAAATTTAGAAAAAAATGCTAACATGTAAGATGATCACATGCTCGCTCACTAGATAAATGTTAACTGATTGCTTGCATGGTATTCCCCCTCTGTCCCCCATCTCAATCCACGAAAAAAGAGTTGAAAGTTGGACTATGAAGGCAAACCATGGGAGCCAGACACCATAAGTTGAAAGTAACCATCTATTTGGATAGAGGGTTTGGAGGGAAGGAGATAAGAGAGAAAAGGAGGGGACATTTTCCCTTATTTACTGATAAATTTAATCGGAGGGATTGAAGGGCAAGGAAAACAGACCACTCTGGTTCTCTCCAACGCGCCAATCAAAATCATCACACTAGGGAATTTCTCAGTCACATTACCCCGTCCCAAATCACGCAAGGGAAAAAAGGGAAATTGAACACATTACGCCCATTTCACATTGTCATCACCATAAGACCATCATGTTAGCAGAACGCATAGTAGAAAGGAGAACTAATGGGGTTGATACTTGATAGTGAGAAAACACACCTTGGAAGTCGGGGATCAATAATTCGCCTCTCACGCAGCTCTTCCAAAGGAAGTGACTGAAATCAAGAGAAGCCAAAATGTGAGAGTCACCAATGCTGATTTTTGGCCCACGAAATTAAGGGCAGGCATATTGCCACTGGCCTATTGTACTAAGCCATGGGAATGTTAAATTTACCACATGGCTATGAGGGATCCAGCGACACAATAGTGATACCCATGGCAATAGGCCTTGCCCAAAAGAAAACTAGTACACGAAAGAGAATACCATGTCTGGAGTTGGAACCAGTGGCATAACTGTGTCCTGGTATTCAAAGCCCTTCCCCTCTTTCTGCATAAAAAATAATCACTGTCTCATGCCTTATTATGAATTCCTCTCCCCTCAACCTCTCAAAAAATAAAGATGAGCCACATCAATGTCAACATCATCAACATTACACCAATGTCTCCTGTAAATGGCGGGACAAGGGGGAACACATGTATCCAGCCTTAGGCTTGTTCTCACAATTGCAAAGAGTTAGTCTCCAAATTATCCATGATGAAAATTGTGTTAATAATCGCATGGAGTGACCGGTACTCCACAAATAAAAAGAAACAATTAATGAGCCATTTTCCTTCATGTCGTAATTATTTAGAACCCAAAGAATTGTGTTGACATCAATGTGAAAAAACAAAAGGCCATTGGGTGTAAGCATTCAAAAGTACTGATATGAAGACAATAGTGTTAGCAGTCATTTAACTTAATCCAGCAAGTTTTGCATCATAAGTGGGTCTTATCAAACCGATGGCAGATAGCGCATCCTTTTGACCAACATCTTAAGAGCGAATTTCAGTAGCAACTGACATACTGTGATTGACAGCAAAATTAACACTTATGTATACTAAAACAGTATGAGTAACAATAAGATGGAAACTGGGAAAAAAGTAATCACCTGAAACGAAGCGAGCATCGTGAATAAAACGTTCCCTTTTTGAACTGCTTCCACTCTTCTGCTATCAAAGCTCTTTCCATCATGAACGCGATGAACCTCATATTTAATAGGAACTGCCAACGTGAATAAAAATGTCACTGCAATTTACCAGGATCAAAACTAGTTTATGCAGCCAAAGGCTCAAGAAATGATCTCACTATTATTATCCCCAACAAGAAGAAAATAAGCTTGCAGATGATGGACAGTCTTTGAACAATCAACAGTTTTCGATGCTGCTGCTAGAGCCTGCTTGTATAAGAAGTAAACAACTGGTGGCGATTTGCACAGTTTCCAAAACAGACAACCCTCAAAAATAAATGCATATAGCTCAACATGGAAACAAATCTTACATGGCCAATTAACTGTCCTCCGAACACGTTCCCCAACCGCAGAGCGTAGGGCAAGGTAATAGCTTGAAATAGGTTGACCTACACGCAATCAGTACATACAATAATTCTGGTCCAATTGAATAATCATCAATGAAGAAAAACATAGAAAAATCCATCATTTGAACACGCAAAATGGCCTGTTTGTACACATACAAGACTAATTATTTTGGCCTAAATTCAATCAGTAAGTTAATCAAAGTAGATTAAAACCATGGCAGATTTCTACACCAAAAGATAAGATGTAAAACAATGGTTAGACCAACTTGCACATCTTTGAAGAAGCATTAAATTATGCAGATTGAGCCAACAGAAAGATACGACAGAAGTCAGAGTAAGAAGACTTATAGTTAATTACGCAAAGGTCGACATACTTTGATTGGATCCAATTGTAGTATGCTTTCTACGGGTGCATTCTCTTGTCTTTCAAGTGCATCCCAAATAGATTTTGGTTGAAGCAAACCGCAGTGTTGTGAAGCCAGGACCAAGCAGGTCAGCTGTCACAAACAGTGTAGAATAAGCATAACTTCAAGGGCATCGGAGCAATCAGTCAAAACGGAAACTAGTTTTTCAAAACACGCACATGCCAATGATGATCTGTGGTTACTAGAGTTTTCGACAGCCTGACTTCTACTCAAAACAAAAGGTCTCTAAATTGCTTCTTTCATAGTGGTTATAAGAAAACGTAGATTACACCATAGTTTTTTCAATGACGGACAGATAAGCTACGGTATCATTCTTAATGAGCTGTAGTTCACATGGATGCTGATTGCTGTTTACATAATCTCAAAAATACATTTTTTGTTTAAAATGTATTCCCTTTGTCTCGTTTACCTTTCTTATTTTTGTGAGGGGTATTTCAATCAAAGGTAAATAAATGATTGGGACAGAGGGAGTAATATCGTATATTGATTAAAAGAAGGCCAAGGAAAGGTTGCTCTTGTACAAAAAGGCACCAAAGGGAATGACCACATACAAAAAAGGAGAGCAAGATGCTTAAGTTCTCATGAGTGATCTCTTCCAAAAAAAAGATTCCAATTTGATTGAATGAAGCACTTGATTGCAACTATATAACAACTTCAAAAATACATCTTTAACGAAGTCATTGGGTGAACAAAGTACCTTAGATGATGCAACCACAAAATATGCTGTAACACCTACAGAACCATTTACATTAACTTTCAGAAAGTATAAAAAATATGATAAAGATGCAAGCACGGAAATGTGAACACCAGTTCTACAAGATCATGAATTTTCGACACTGCCTACTTCAAAGCATGAAATTAAGATATTCCACTTTAAGAGGGCTCCCAAATATAGCTTGTACCTTCAGCTTAGCCAACTCTATGACCAAATATTCAGAACTGGTATACGAATCGCTACAAAGGAGATCGGCGCTACAACATGTCTACTTATCATGTCAAAAGTTCATGGAATATTGATGACCACATAGACTTCCCCCTAGCCCCGTGTATTATTCTTTCTACTCCTATTGGAGATAACTGAGAGATGTAACACTCACCACAGCCAAAATAGTCATAGCGTTTCAACACAGGGTCAAGATGAATGGCTTCCACTGAATACCAAAGAACTTCAGCCTAAACAATATGTAAGAATGATGTTTAGCAAAATTCTGATGATGCGGATTACAAGAGATAAAAAAAAATATTATGAGAGAAGAACAGCTTACCTCCCCTTCCAAGATAAAATAAACTCCTTCGCATTCTCCATCGTGGATAACAAACCTTCCCTCGTCTAAAGTGGTTTCAAAATATAATGGTCAAACCCTCCATTTTGATACCTTATATCCGAAAATGAACATACTCTACTCCTTAAAATTGGTGTTGACACATAATGAACTCTAATCATAACTCCATATACCCGTAGAAGGCAGGAACACAAATGAAGGCGGCGTGGTAAAGCAAACGTAAACTAAACAAATGAAGCATTTCCAAGTACTGCATTCAATAATACACTCCATGAAAAGGGCAACCAGAACTACAGTACCAATCATACCAATATGAGGGTTTCATACATTAATCTGGTTGCTGAGTGCAATCAATCCAATCAAATCAAAAAATCGATTGGCGTGTATTCTTATCATGGCATTTTGGTTAATATTCACTTCCTTCACCCAACCACCTATTTACCTGTTCCATTTTTGGGTGCCTCATATCATTAGTCCATTTTCTATTTCAATTCCACTTCATCAGATCAAATCGGTTCACGTGAATCGCAGCAACATAGTCAAATTCAATTCATCAGAGTCAAGCCATGAACTTTAATTCACAAAACAATATCACCTACTACAACCAGCATAATAAACCAAATTAAATCATTGTAGTAAATATACAAAACATACTCTACTTGTTCAAAATGGAACCGTCTCATACTGTAAGACCGTCTCACGCAATAACTAGGGTATCAAATATGTTACTGTAACACTTACCATAATGCTTAACTTTGACCAATTCAGCAATCTCTCTTACAGATGAACTGAGTAGTCTCTGAATTAGTGGAATTTCACTCAGAAATTCTACAACTGCAATTTCATCAAACAATCATGTAATATCAAAAACAGTCCATAAAATTAATTTACATAAATTCAATAAATTGGAAATGTGATTACCTGATTCAGTGTTCATCTTTTTAAAAAAATTGGGTAGACCAAAAATCAACATCAACCAATAAATACATAGGAGTACAAGAAACTCCATTGAATTGAATATATTAATCATTATTAAAACTAATATATTGTGCATGTGTAACTCCACCGACCAAATTTTCGATTATAAAAACGTTCATCTTCCGGCGACGCGCCATTTTTTTCTTGTTCATTATTAAAACTAATATATTGTCACTCGTAATAATAGGTTAATTTTTAATGAACAAATGAGTTACACGATCCATTTATTACTTGATATATCAACGTACAATGT